>VOCP01066646.1:0-15488 GCA_007922195.1 Podocnemis expansa | reverse complement strand
ACACACACACACACACACACACACACACACACACACACACACACACAGCATATAGAAGCACCAACTGGAACCTACATACAATACATGCACACTGTGTGTGTGTGTGTGAGTTTTTCTGCATTGTTGTTTGTACTTCTATACATCCCATATTCAACAAGCTACTTAGGCAGACATTCAGTATGCACCCTAAGCTTGCAAAACAGGGCTTTTATCAGAGTACAGTAGTTTATATTGGTTTCACTAGTGAAATAAGGCATACTGCAAAAGTATGTATGTCACTATAAGTGCTACACTAAGGCATTTGATGATCAAGAAATGTTGCAAAACTATAACATACCTCACTGACATTGCTATACCAGCAAGTGTTTCTAGTGTAGCCCTCATGTGACATGATAGTCGCACAAAAAATGACTTGCTCAACCCCTAGTGTGATGCATTTCAGCTGAGGATTTCAGAACATTTTAAAAACATCATTAAGCCTTACAATGTATATGAGAGAGGTGAGTATTATACACAGAAATTCTGCTTCTAAGTTCAAGTCAAAGCACTGCTTTCTTTATGTGTACAGGTTACATGTGTTAGAGAACCTTTATAATTAGACTATTCCTCACAGTCATCACAGTACTTGATTAAACTCCTAACAGTCTGCACTGAGATTTATGGCCATGTGTAATAATGTGAGGCATACAAGTAGAATATTTCTGCAGTTATGTAATATTTAATTATTAAATAATTATACATAATTGCATGGGGTAGTTCTCCAACCTAATCTGTTACCATAACATCTACAATTTAAAAAATTGATACCAATTATTCTGGAAATTCTCATCGTTTCATCATAAATACCATGTGATCAGCAGTGCATCTAATTAATGCATAATCGCATGGAAGTTACCTTCATAATTAAATCATCCTTGTTATAAAGCTGTTTGTCCTAACTTCTGACCACAAGGATAACAGAAATTGGCCCATAAACGTGGTCCATGAAACCCCACAACAATTGCTTCTGCTGTAACAAACACTATCTCTTTTTCATTCTAAATGATTGGCTTTACAGGAGGAGATTACAGAAAAAAGGGCAGTGTTCTCTATATATTTTGTGGTGCAAAGAAGTGAGTAAATCACCTGTGAGAGGTAACTTTCCATTAGTTACCATCATTCTGTTTGAAAACTCGTTCACAATAGTTCAGCTAGAAATTACTCCTCTCAATAACTAACCCAAAATAACTCTTTATTATAAAATAAAGCTGGTTTCTAGCATGTTAGTGTCTAGCCACGGTAAAAGTGTATTAAGCTTAATCTCCACTTAAACCTCATCACAACACCCACTGTCTTCCTAGACGAAAGTACTTCAACAGGATCACTATTTCTGTAGAGTACTTAGAAAGGCCTGATTAATAAAAGTGTCAGCAGGAGTGGGGAGCCAGCAGTTTGGTTGCTGGAGTAATCAGAGAGTGAAGAACATTTGAGCAAACAACAGATTCCATTTATAGTTGTTTACATAAAGACAGGTTTTTGCCAAACTTTTTTCAAGTTGCTAAAATAGTTGGCTTTGTTTTTGTGTGTGTGCGTGTGTCCTTATTTAACAGGTTTTACATGGCGAGATGATTATATGCAGCACATTATTGCCCTGGAGCTCTCAAACATTCATAAAATCCACTCCTGGCACCCTGATTCATTTTCATCTGATGGGTCTGATACATTAAGGTAAGTCTTCTGTGATGTTATGTGCTCTAGCAGGGGATGGGGAAGGGGGCTTGGACAAACAGAAGGCGTAAGATCAAATTCTTAGGCAAATCACTAAACTTGGTCCACAGGATGAGCAGAGACTAGTGGTGCAACAGGATGTATAAATTTTTTAAAGTTGGTAAGGAATAGGGGGTGAGAGTGAATGAACACTGAAGGCAGCCTGAATCTGAATACTACTATTAAGATAGGAAAATGTTGGCAGATAGATATCTCTCATCCTCTCCAGTGGTGCATTGACGTCAGAAATTTGATTAGCCAGAGCGGACAGTGGCCCATTTTGTCCAGTATCTGGTCTCTAATAGTTTCCAGTATCATGTGCCTAGGAGGGAGGAATAGAAACTTCATAATGGACAGATATAAAATAACTGGCCCATAGGAGAACTTTCTTCTGGAGTAAGCATATGACAATAAACTGCATGTGCATGTATGTAAGACAGAAAGAGAGACTAGATAGAAATTTCAGTTATTAGTTTCAAATTACATAAAAATAGCATTTTAAAATCCTAATGACAGTGTACTTCAGTGGTCCAAAAATGGAGAAATGTAACTTAATATATTAGCATAAGCATATTTTGAATGAGATACTGAACAAATAATACATTTAATGGCTGATAAGAACTAAAGGAGGGCTGAAGGCACATGCCTGTACGTATTAAATGAAATTGTTCCCATACTTATCTTAACTAGCTATTGTTTCTCGGTGGATTATCATGCATTGTAATGCCAGTAATTATTTTGAATTATTAATGAGGAATGTTGTTTCTCAGTTGAAACAAATGTGGATGTCCTGATCCAGTAAACTCTTACATGAGGAACACAGGATAGGCCAGATTTCAAAAGAGCCGGGTTTTACATGGTCAGCATTATAATTGGAAATACATTGTCCAAGTGGCCTGATTCTTCCTGTGCCTCCCAAATAAAAGTCAGATTTCTAAAAGTTACTAAGCACTCATCAGTTACTTATGTGATGTTTATGGCTGGATTGTCAGGTTTATTATTGTTTATTTTTTGTATGCTTGTGGCCCCTAGAAGTGCTAGTCAAGGACCGAGGACACCACCGTATTGGGCACTGTACAAAGAACAGAATGATAGTCCATGAAGCTCTCAGCACTGAACATGCTGGGTGCTTAAAAACATGGCTTAGTGTTTCAACAGTGTAAAGTGTTCATTAATTTCCAGGCTGTCTACTTTCAATACATGCTATATATTTGTAAATGAATTTTAATGTATCTTTTTCTCTTGAATGATCTCATTTCATGTGTAAGAAAATAACTGAAACTGGGTGCTTGCGTTCAATATGAAAAGTCTTTGGAAGTTAAGATGGTATTTCATCAACTCCTATTAAAGCTAAGAAAAAGCACACTTAAGAAAGGATCTTAGATACATTAAAAAAATCCACTTGGTGCAGAAGGAATAAATCTCAGATATGCTTATAGGTGTAATTAGGCTAAACCATGAAAGTTTCCTGCAAATTTCAGTTTATTTATAAAGCCATTGTTATTTTATAATGTTGTATTAAATTGGTGCTAAGTTTCCTTCTGCATTCAAAAAGGGAGAAAGGCTTCAACTTAACCAACCGTAGTAACTATTAATTCATTAAAGAGCAAAGAAGTCGTGCAATTAAAAGTTGATTGTTCTAGAAATAGTAAATTCTTATCCTTGTGCATGTTTTTGTAGTATTATGTCAATGTTAATTTCATGCTTTATATACTATAGTTCTTCGCATTTAATTTACTTCTTTTAAAAGAGAATAGAATACATTTTAAAAAAGGCACAACAGACACTCAACTCACTTTTATTCCCTGTACTCAGAAACTGTTTTTATCTGAGATCTTCTTCTTTCCAGAATACCTTTTTTCAAATTTAACAGAAATGTGCTAATAACTGGTTCATTTAATACATTTTACTTTCTGTGTTCACATGGTTAACAATAAGGATATTTAGGTGAACTGCAAAGAGTTTTTAAATCCCCCAGACTAATTTAAAAGATGATTATTTTTTAAAAAGTCCCCATTAATCAAAAATGCAATAATTTTGTTTAATTGTTCATTTATATGAATAGATAAATTCAAAAACTAAAAAAAGAAGAAAAGAAATACACCAGTGCTGCATGTAATACAATTTGAGACAATTCCATCTCCATTAAGAAAGAGAAAAATCTGTTTGCATCATCAGATGCTAATGTAGCAGCCACAAGAAGGGGTTTGAAAAGGCTAATCTACATTCTGTTTGCAAATATTTGTGTACAGTTCCCAGTTAGCTCAGTAGGCAGATTCTGGTCTTGCATTTCTGTTTTCCTTCCCCCTCCTCTTATAGTAAATGAAGAAAGGAGAAGAGCGAATTTAGTGATTAACTGAGGGATGACATGAACATTTGGAATGGATAGATCGTTGGGTTGCCTTCTGTGATGACACTGGTTAGTTGGTCCTCAGTAAAGCAGAAATGGTACAGACTTACCTGGTTCAAGACTGGTGGAAATTTTAAACTGGCTTTAAAGATAATTTGGGAAAGAGATATGGGGTTTGTGTGCATGCACGCTCATATGCAGTCTAGTTCAGATAATCTGACCTGGACAACCAGTCTTCAAGACAAGGCAGAATATAGAGTTCTGAAACAAGAAAAGGGTGTTTCAGTTTATGAAGAGCATTTATACAGGAATGCAAGTAGCAAGCAAAACTATTAAGAACAACAGAAGATTACAGTAACACCCTCATCGTCCTCTGTCAGCAATAGCTGGATTCCCCAGATTCAGCATATCTAATTGGAAACTAGCAGTGAAAGCCCCACCTCCTTCATGCTGGGTAAAAGCAGCATAAAGCCACTCTGAATTCTCCAAGTTTGGCTAGAGGAGGCTTCTCCTAACACAAGAACTGGAGAAATCTACACCAAATGCCTAAAGCCCTAATGCAGGAGTCTCAAACTCAAATCATCATGAGGGCCGCATAAGGACTAGTATATTAGCCCAAGGGCTGCACCACTAAAACCTTTTCATACAACAATATTGCAAATATCAGTAACAATAGTGTCGTTGCAAGCCACAGGAAATAGCTTTAAGGGCCACATGTGGCCCACGGGCCATGTGTTTGAGACCCCTGCCCTAGTGCATTTGGTGTTCAGGGACGGCGAGCAGGGAATACATTGGGGCTGTTGATCACAGCAGGGCAGACCTTCCACACAGTGCTATGACTTACTGGCAGCTTGGAACATGCAGCCATACTCTATGCAGGCCTGCAGAGCTGTAAATTACTCTCTTGGCTGTGGAGCTGACCAGGATTTGTAGCATTCAAGGTGTATCAAGACAATCACAGCCTTTCTTGAGCCCAGGCTGCAAGTTTCACCTGTACCTATTAGCATCTTACCTGCTTGGCCTGTGTATTAAGAGACTATGCTTGTACATTGGGTCTGGGCCTTTTGCCCTACATTTTGGAAGTGTAGCTCCAGTGGAACAGTGTTCCCATGTCCAGCCAGCTGCTGAAAGCTTATATGATGGGGGAGCTGCCTCCTGTGTGACCTGTCATAGGCAGCCTTCCTCAGATTTCCCTTGTGGACTGTTGAATAAACCAGCCTTTCATGCCTTTCCTGATCAAAAATGTCCTGCCTTGGGGACTAAATCTATTACAATAAAAGAAACTGCAAATAAAACTCAAAATCCCCAAATATAGTTTATTCCTAAATCCATGCAAGTCCTCCCAAACCTTTCTGCCTAGAGCAGCTCTCCTGATCTCAGGTGTTTTTCTGTTGGAGTCTTTTCTCACTCCATACATACACTTCCTCAGCTTCCCCCTTCATTGCAGCCACCTCCTGCTCTTTAGGGACATTGAAACGCCTGAAGTGGTTCCACCTACCTCTTCCTCCCCTGGCTAATGAAGCCCTATACTGGGCACCCAGGCAGCAGTAAGGAGCATTTCAGCAATAGACTGAGCAAGTGCACAAAGGTGGTGGAATGTGCATTTGGGTGTTTGAAAGGGAGCTGGATGAGGCTGCTCGGTAGATTTGACCAGCGGTTAAAGTAAGCTGGAATGCCCTGGAATGCAGTTCCCAGGACCCACTGTTTTTAGAGGCTCAGTGCTCCGGGGCCCCAAAAAATAGAACGTGGAGCCGGAATGCTGAGTTCCAGGGCCCACCATTGAAAAATAGCGGGCCCCGGAATGCAGCCTTCTGGGTCCATGTTCTATTTTTAGGGGCCCGAACGCTAGCCGGCGGGTAGGAGTGGGACGTCCCTGGGCAGGGCTCAAGCCCTGCTCCAAACACCTCCCCTTCCAGGCCCCTCCCCATTCTGGGGCCTACGGCCTCAGCCCCAGTCGCGGCTCCCAGGCCTACTGCCCCCACCTCCCCAGCTGTGCCGCTGCCCAGTGAGTGCAGGAGTGGCCGGCTTGCTCTAGGGGGAATTGGGGGCAGGGGTGGGGCCCTGGCAGGGTGTGTGGCAGGAGCTGGAGTCTGGGGGGGGGCACTGGTGTAGGAGGGGAGCCCACCGGCACGGGAGCATTCTGGGTCCCCCCAAATTATACTTTAACCCCTGGATTTGACCTCAGCAAACAAACCATGCCAACAGTTGTCTGTGCTTGCAGCGTGCTCCACAGTTTGTTTGGGCTGGGTTGCCGAGGCTCATTGGCTGTCTGCAAATTTTGAGAAGTCAGGTGCCAGTGTTCTGTTCTGAGCGAACCATGGAGCGCTGTGTATAAGAGATGCACCAAAAAGCTGTTTTTGCTATGAGCAACAGTAACATATGTGCCTCTCAGCTCTGTTTGATCAACTCCCATCCCCTACTCCTGCACCATCCTCACCATCACCTGTTTTCTGAACTGACAAGCTATGAATGAATAAAGATAGATTTTTTTAGAAACCGGTTCAGTTTTATTTGTGACCATTGCAGGGGGAAGTTGGAAAGGAAGAATTTAAGAAAGGAAGGCAATGGTGCAATTCTTAAAGGGGCCATTACCTTCACTGGCATGGAGTGCAGCACGTACTGCACTCTGCTCAGCCTCTGCCTGCAGCTCTTGGGGTTGGAGGATGGTCTGACAAGTTGCTGTGTGTTCTGGAGGGACTGCAGAGGGACTCTGTCTGGCCATTGCTGCTCTTAGAGTCCTGCCAGGCACCTCACATGTCAGACTGATCCCTCATAGTACACAAATGTTGTGTTTCAGGCTGCTGCTCCCATGCTGTTCTTCTGTCCTTCATGCCCTGCTCCCTCATTGTTCTTCTGCCCTCCATATCCATGTTCGGTTTCTTAGAGAAGGGCATCCTCCAGGCTCTGAGCTCGGTCTCAGCTGCTGCGGAGCTGTTCATCAGCTCACTGAACATGTCATCCCTGTATTTTTTCCTCCTTCTTAATCTGGGAGAGGTACTCTGTAGGAGTTGGGTGGCTCAAGGTCAAAGAGTCGACTGTCAGAGAAGCAAAGCACACAGTTGCCATTGTTAGATGAGCCCATGTAGCCTAAAAATGATACATTGTTACAAGATCTCCTTCAACTGTGAGGGCAGACCCACATTCCAATCTGCAGGAATGGCAGAGGTCAGACTGCCATTCCAGACATGGTAAGCAAGGGGTCATTGTGTCCATTACAGAGATATTCAGCTTCCCGGTAAACAGTTAACTAAGGAGAGGGACCATTGGGGTCCTCCTTAAGATCCCAAAGTGTACTCTGGGAGGTGGTGGGCACAGTGGATTACAGAAGACTATGGACAAATTAAGACTGCAGAAAATGTAGGGCGACAAATATTGGGATCCTTAACTCCAGTGCAAACATTGCCATGATGTCTTGTGTCCAAGGGACACTGTCCAAGGCAGGAGAAGAAGATGGCATTGGTCAGTTATAATTGCACCATCTACCCTATGTGATATATGCAACATCAGTCTCCTGAGTGTAACAGACAGAAAGGGAAGATTTGCTACAAGCATTGAGATAAAGACATAACCCTTATGCTGCTATGCTATATTCCACAAAGATGCCTGCTCATTTGATAGCGATGTGGCATGATAAAGTCTCCTTTCATGGCAGAAGAAATAAGGCTCCCCTTTCCAGAAACCTTCTGCAAAGTATTGCAGAGTGCCTTCATGAAAGTTTCCCAGAGATATCCATGGAGGATTCTCATAGCATTCCTGTGCACACCAACGTCCGTTCCTATATTGGCACTGTGAAGTTTACCTAAACACAGGAATGCCATCCCCTCCCAAAACTTTTTCTTTCTTTCTTTCTTTCTTTCTTTCTTTCTTTCTTTCAAATACACAAAATGTCGAAGCAGGACTGGGAAAATAAACACGCTCACCAAGTGTGTCTTCCCAAGTATCTTGGTCACTGATGCTGTCTTGGGGCTGGCTGTGCTACTCCAAGGTGACAGACAGGTTCTGGCTGGCTCGAAGAATAGATATCCTGCTCTCCTGCCCCATGTTTTCCTCATTCACAGAGTCCTGCTCATTCATTCTGGATTCCATGGAGGTATAGATGCTATGAGGTAGCCCAGTGGTGGGGTCACAACCAAGAATTGCATACAGCTCCTTGTAAAAGTGGCTCATCTTCAGCAAGGAGCCAGGATAATGTTTGCTACCATAGTACACTGATATGCCTGCCTCAGCTCTTTAATTTTAACATGTCACTGCTGCTTGTCCCTGTTATGGCCCTTCTCAACCATACCATGTGATATCTTTTTGTAGATATCAGGATTTCTTTTGCTGGCTTGGAACTGAGTGAGTACAGACTCCATGCCCCACAGGCTGATGAGATCCAAGACCTCAGATCGACTGTATGCTGGGGTGCATTTGGGGTGTGTGTTCATCATGAGCTGTTCAGCTACCAATTCAGCTCTCTCCATGTTGACCAAACAGGAAATTTCCTGGGGCTAAAGGGGAGGAGCTATGTTCTGCTTACATGGCCATGGTGCAGCAGAACGTGAATCGCTCTCGTAGGCCAATGATGTTGACTTATGTTCCATTTTGCCTACAATGCCAGCAGTTCAACCTCTAGAATTTGAATTCACTGCTACACCACTTGCTGAGGTAGTCTTATTTAGTTGAATTTCAGCTCAGTTTAGGTCAATGTGACTGATGTGCCCGTGGGGACACATGCTTCAGGAGGTCAACGTAAGCAGCAGCATCAGTGTAGACCAGACCACTGTCACATTTGAGGGTTTTACATTTGTTTGGAAGCTGAGACTTCAAAAAAAAGAAAAAAAAAGTGGGGGAGGGGGCAAGCGAGAATGTGAAGGATATGGGAATACCTTCAGAGAAGTACAGATATACCATATCACTACATATTGGCTTAATTTCATCTTGGCATCATAAATATAATTCAGAACAAGAGTAAGCTATATATCCCATAAGAATCCTGATTATAAAGGCAGATCAGAAGAAAGTCTCATTCCATCTTGTGTCTTCATTTAAGCCCTACCAGTTGGTTAGTCACAGGCTATCCAAACACTGAATGTTTATGCCCATGGCACCTGTAGCGTCTGCAAGTTAGGTGTGGAACCCACCAGACAAGCTGAAATGAAATGGATTCTGATTGTGAAATAACTTCTTTGAAGTTCTGCCGTAAGCACAGCTGTGTATCTCTCTAGGGTGCACTGGAATGTTGGCTCTCTTGTATTTACAGTTCTTTCCTCCTTTCGACAAAACTTTGTTCTGATTCAAGCTTTGTAGTTGATTTACTGTTAGATCAATTAATTATAATCATTTTTTATTACATTACCTGTGGATGTATGTTTTCTTTTCACTGAAAAAGAGAAATTTCCCATATTTTCTAGAGTCATGTCAAAACTTTTTAATACTACTTTAAGAATATTCACAAAGAGCTGATTCCTGTAACTTCAAATATAAAATGTAGTGACTTTTTTCTCGTTCAGTGTATATCATTTATGCTGGTAACATTCTTTTCCTTGGTTTTGATGTGCAGGACTTCAAAGCGGAGTGCTGATAATGAAAGGAATTATGAACTGGAAAAGCATGTGGACTTGAGCAAGTCTCTTCAGCAATATCTTGCATACCTAGGTATTCTCTCCCAGTCAGCAGCTCCAAAGTTATATCCAAGGATGAAGAATGACAAAGCTTCTGCTAAGGTTGTACTTTTAGATGCTTTCTTTATTTAATTTTAATTCTTTCTTTCTCCTCTGCCCTTTCCTTTTGCACACTGCTTCTGGGCTTTGTTGTTTAAGGCACACAGGAAACTGAATAAAAGGAGTCACCAAAAAAGGTGATCTGATTAAGAACTTCTCTCTTATGTGCTGTATTGTTACAGGGTCTGCTTCCTGCATATTAATATACCTCAACTACTGAAATGCTTTGTAAAATCTAATTTAATAAACTCTCGGTAGACACATAAAGGCTGATGTATTTGCCCACGGTAGGGAGACACATCCAGTTTTTTAAAAATTATCTCTGAAAAGTTCACACAATACAATATGCTATTTTGAAAAAAACATGCAGATGTTCTTGGCCTCTGGGTTCATGTTTTGGCACGATGACTATGTCTACATTAGTCAAACTTAGTTCGGAGTTGTAAGTCCGAACTGAGAAGGTTGAGCTTAGTTCAAATGAACCACAGTTTAGTTTGAACTAACCGGGAACTTTTTACTTTGAACTAATCACATGTTCTAGTTCGAACTAACACTTAGTTCGAACTAGAACATGCAGTTAGTTCGAACTAAGCCTTAGTTTGTGTCTTGTCCATGCTTAGTTTGAACTAAGGCACTTAGTCCAAACTAACCCTGGTACTAACTAGTTTGGGCTAAGCTTTCCCTAGTCTGAACTAAGAAATATCTTGGTTCAGACTAGGCACAGTGTAGTGTGGCCAGGGGCTAAATTAGTCTGGACTAATCCTCCTTAGTATGGACTAATTTGCCAGTGTAGACATAGCCCATGTGTCTTAATATGTTGACTGTTTGTATGAATGCAACCAGGAGGCACCAAGTGTGCTTGAGAAAGATTCTTATGAACTAGAGAGAGAGTCCAGTATGAAAGATAGACTTTGGTGATATGTATGGTATCTAAACCAAATTGCCCAGATACCTAATGAATCATATACCTAGAACTAGCAAGACCATCTGTAGTGACATCAACTGGTGACTCCCAGCAATGGTACGTGTTGTACTTAAACTTCTCATTTAATTGTCATATGCCTGAGATGTTCTGGAGAGACAAGGTGGGTGAGGTTATGAATTTATGCTCCTGCCATGTCAAACTGGAACCCATATGAGGTATCATTAAACAGTTGCTACCCATACTTGATGGGGACTGCATTCAGAAAAGATATTCCATGAATCCACTCTCCTGGCCTTCAAACAATGCCCCAGGCTTGCCAAGCTTGTCGGTTGCATGCTCCCCATAAACTAGGACATGCACAAAGTGGCACTACTAAAGCCTGGTAGCACAACACATGCAAAATCTGTAGATACAGCTCTACTGCTACGATGATGGACACCCATCACAAAGCACCTTACAAGATTCATGGGTCCTACACATGCCTTGTACAACATGTAGTGTACTTCATCCACTGCACTGAATGCCCAGGTGTCAACATGAGTGAAACTAAACAATCATAATGCTCTTGAATGAATTTACACAATGAGCTCGCACAAATCATAAAAGACAAAACTACCATTTAATTTGTGAGTGAATGTTTTTCACAAAGCAAAGTATTCTATATCTGATCTCTTTGTTCTCATCTTCAAAGGAAATCTGCTCTACACCTTGAAAAGACACGCCAGGGAGCTTGTCAAAGTTCATAACTTTGCTAGATACTACAAATTATGGACTGAATAGAGGCAGTGGATTTGTGGCTTATTACAGCAATTGATAACCCACTTTTCCTTACCCTCTGGCTGCCTTTCTCTCTGTCCCTTCCTTTCCCTGCTATGAGTGGAGGAGAGTAAAAGGTCACTTCATTGCACTCTTGAATGTTCCCTTGAAATATCTTATGCTAAAAAATCAGTTTTACCTTGTAACAGTGGCACAGACTACATTTCTCAGATTTGAAGAAGAGTTCTGTGTAAGATCAAAACCTTTTCTCTCTCACAAACAGAAACTGATCCTGTAACACATTAGTATCTCACTCATCTTGTCTCTCTAATGGTCTAATGACATACCTACAGCACTGAAATATTCTGGTTAGAAATAAAAAAATATCTCCAAATGTCAAGTGAAGAGTGTATTTGATATGACCACAGGTACTGTCAAGGGTAAGGGAAACTTTCTGGAAGCAGCAAAATAGGTGTGGGGAACTAATGAATGGGCTTGCACACCCTGGTGCTTTAGCTCGGCTTTTTGAGGCTCAGGTTTTGAGTTGGAGGACGCTGAGTGAGGATTTCATTCTTTGAAGTCTCTATCTTTCAGGAAGTGGAAATTTGCCTGAAAGATATTTCAGTCGGTCTGGTGCTGTCATGCAAGTTCATAAATAATCCATATGTCTGAGATCTTCTGTAGGGAAGCCTGCCGTGATAACACCACCCACCAACATTATTGAGTGTTGCCATGGAGATAGGTACTTAGGAACCAAGGGGAGTAGGATAAAGAGCAGAAAATCTGGAAATGAAGCACATATAGAAACAAACTGTGGGATTCTTTCCACTGAGTAGTATTTTAAAAGAAGTGATGGGGACTTAGGCTGTGTTATCTGTAATACAAAATAGAAGTGAAAAAACAGGCAGCAATGTCTCAAAGGCTAATTATCCCTTTTACACTCTTCTCAAAACCTTTCTCATCTCTAAAATTCAAAGGCAATAACTGATCTTCAAGAAGTAATAAGTGGAACATTCTACATTTATACAGTGAATTCCTGGGTGAAAGGAGTATTATTTAAATAAAATACAAGCAAGCTTTTTAAAGAATCTGTTAACGTCATGGTTTGAAAAGGAAAGTAACTTTAAGAACTGCATTTAATAATGTCAAACCACTTACCAACTTGAAAACATACAGATTTAGCTCAATTTTGGTATCATACCACAACAGAAACTCTACAGCTTTGTATTTTTCTCTAAATATAGATGAATTATGAGCAGACATGAAATAAATTTACTCTGCTTTTCACTTTCTGTACTTACCATATTAAGGTACAGGAAAACCAGAAGTTCTGTGTTCTGCTTTTGCTTAGAATTGCCACCTATACTGTAAAATATAGGCTCCTCTCTGGCCCCTCTTTCTGTCCCTTGGACCAAACCATGTCCTTCCAGTTGCCAGTTTAATCCCCAAAAGTTATTTATTATCCTCTGCCATCCCATTCTGCCTGTAGTGTTGGCAGGGAGCACTACGTTAAGCCTGGCTACTTTGGCACTATCTCCCTCTCCTGGCTGTGGGGAGGTGTGGATGAAGTTTGTAGGAACAGCATGGAATATTATAAAACAACTGTTCACAGTAGGCCAAATAAGAAAATGTGAAATTGCTTCCCTGGACGTGAAAAGCTGGTCTAAGAGCCAGTTCCTGAATATATTCTGATTGACCCTAAATAGCGTCCGGGGATTTGTAAAAACGAGTGCCTAAAATTAGGCTCCTAAATTCTTATTTATGGGATGTACATTATGAAACTAACTTTATGAATCCAATATCGACTATCTTGGTCAGTATTTTTCTTTCCACTTCCCAAACATATTTATATTAAACAGAATAAAGTGGTTGATTTGCATATTCATCAAGCTGCAACTCACCAGTTGTTTACAACAGCATTGTATAATTCATGTATAACCAAATATCTCAGAGGTAGATAAGCATGCCATGCTTTGTATGGTCAAATACAAGTCAGCTTGAGGCTCACCTCATATACAGCAGCATCAGTTATAACCATATTGATGCTTAAATCATGGGACACAACAAACCTTCTCTGTAGTGCACCTTCATTTATAGAAACCTCAGCAACTCTGACACTTGGAGCAGTTTGCGTTCCCCACTATCCTCGTGTCATGCCTTTAAAGAGAATAGTGTTGTTTCAGATACTATCCATTGCAAGCTCAATAGGTGTATTTTGGTATTTGATAATAACCTCTCCAGCAGGTGAACAGCAAGTCATTCATAAAGCATAGGGAGTTTCTTTCCCAGAGCTTACAGCATTAAAGAACATTTCACTGCAGTTCTGTTGAAAGGGATTATTCAGAAAATGAGCACTTGGTGGCATTTGTCCCTTAGGCATTAGCTAGCACTTTTTTCACTCAGTCCTAATGAGGACTTTACCTTCTTGCAAACTTCTGTGCTGTCAGTATTTGTGAAGCTTTTCAATAAAATCCTGGACTTAATTCACTCACTCGTTCTCTGAAAAGGTATGGCTTTTAGCCAGCTGAAACTAAAGAATCATGGAGAGTTGAAATTATGGATTTTTTTCCCCTCTAAATTGTAGCATTTTAGAGAAAACTAGACTAATTTACATTCCTGTTTCTGTTGAAACCTAGGTAGGTGATTCATTTAGTTGATTTAGAGTGCCCAAGCCATATCTGATACCACTAAAGACATTTTTGTATTAAAGGAGGACATGATTTGCTATGCACGGTAGCCCTGCTGGTACATTGTGGATATGTATTATAATAATCTATAGCTGGGTCTCCTGGAAAGCCTGGGAATGAAATTTTCAATCAGCGTGACTGTGGGGAAAGGGCAAAGGTTAGCATGGCAAGGAGAGCAACTTAAATTTATCAAATTACAGAGGCAAAGGGCCTCTAAGAAATGGAAGGAGGAGAGGGACATTTGAGGGTTCATGCCACTCAGCTGACTGGACATAAGGTGGAGACAGTTGTCTCCATTTTCTTGTGGGAGGGCATCAGGAGTAGGTGGAACTAGAACTCATTTATGTCTTTGTGCAGTTACGGGAGCACTTTTTAGCTTATGGTAATAGAAAGATGGGGGCTATTCATACATGAGGAGGAGAGATGTTTGCCTTGAAGAGGTAGATGTATTGGAAGAACATTGTTTTTCATCTGGAGATGAGGTGAGAGGGCATCACCTTCTGTTCAGGAGCTCTTGTGTTATATGTGCTTGCTGGGATGGTGAGGCTCTTTTGCTGTGTCTCCTTTGGATGCTAGGGGATGAGAGTGGGCACAGTTGTTCATTTAGTCCTTTCTGGGTATATGAGAGTTACAGCAAGCCTTTCACTGCTCCTTTACTCCCTCGTTGGAGGGTGGAAAGACCCACTTTTCTTTTAGTTCCCCTGGAGAATGGAATGAGAGAGAGGTTACATTTCTCTTACCATGAAGAACGTGGTGCTGGTCACAGTGTTGTGATGGAACAGCTACCTGTGACTTCTTCAGCAGTGCTGCCTGTGTCATATGCGTGCAGAGGGGCTTCCTGCTAACACTTAAGGAGTTCTGAAAGCTGGAAGGTCATATGTTCCTGCCGTGCTGATCTGCTGCCTCAGTGTTGGGCTGGCCTGGTATGCAAATCCATCCCATTTCAAATAGATGTTTTGACTACTCTAGAATGTTGTCCTCCTCCTTTCTTGGTGTGCTACTGCCTGTCTCAGTGAATTATTCCCAAGGACCTGGAGGAGAGAATGGACTACTTTTTTCTCCTGGAAAAAAATAGTGATTGACACACTAAATCTTTTGAGTTTTTTCCAGACTTTGTGTGGTTTTATATTGTTTGCATGTCTATGTCACCAAAAGTCTTAACTTTCAAATTTAGATTGGGTTTTTTTTTTGTTTTTGTTTTTTGCTGAAAACCTTAGGGCCTAATTTTGGTCTGCAAATAAAGGTACTAACTATTTTAAAAAGTTTAAAGGAGAATGTTTAGTGCATCATGATCCCTATTAGTGCCTATTAAACTGGTAAGA
>VOCP01066645.1:0-21426 GCA_007922195.1 Podocnemis expansa | reverse complement strand
CAAAGAACTCTCAGTAAGTTTGTGGATGACACCAAGCTGGGGGGGGGGCAGTAGACACGTTGGAGGGCAAGGACAGGATTCAGGGAGACCTAGATAAATTGGAGCAGTGGGCCAATAGAAATCTTATGAGGTTCAATAAGGACAAGTGTAAAATCCTGCACTTGGGACGGAAAAACCCCACGCACTGCTACAGGCTGGGGGACATTCAGCTAAGTAGCAGCAGTGTAGAAAAGGACTTGGGGGTCATGGTGGATGGGAAGCTAGATATGAGTCAGCAGTGTGCTCTTGCTGCCAAAAAGGCCAATGGCATACTGGGCTGCATCAAAAGAAGTATTACTAGCAGATCAAGGGATGTGATCATTCCCCTCTATTCTGCACTGGTGAGGCCACATCTAGAATACTGGGTTCAGTTTTGGGCTCCCCACTGCAAAAAGGACAGGGACATGCTAGAGAGAGTTCAGAGGAGGGCAACAAAAATGATCAAAGGGCTGGAGCACAAGCCCTATGAGGAAAGACTGAAAGCATTAGGCTTATTTAGTCTGCAGAAGAGAAGATTGAGGGGGGATTTGATAGCAACCTTCAACTACTTGAATGGATGCTCCAGGGAAGATGGAGCTCGACTGTTCTCAATAGTAACAGAGGACAGAACGAGGAGCAATGGTCTCAAGTTGCGGTTAGGGAGGTCGAGGCTGGATATTAGAAAAAACTTTTTTACTAAGAGAGCGGTGAAGCCTTGGAATGAGCTACCTAGGGAGGTGGTGGAATCTCCATCTTTGGAGGTGTTTAAGGCCTGGCTGGACAAAACCCTGACTGGGATGGTTTAGTGGGAGTGGTCCTGCCTCTGGCAGGGGGTTGGACTAGATGACCTATGAGGTCCCTTCCAACCCTATGATTCTATGAACAATAATACAAATGATTAGAGGCTTGAAACACTAGATTTATGAGGGAAGATTGAAAGAGTTTAATTTGTTTAGTAAGGAAAAGAGGAGACCGGGAGGGGATTGTCAGACTGATTAACCACTGGAATAAGTTGCCCATGCAGGTTGTGGAATCTACATCATTGGAAGTTCTTAAGAGCAGGTTAGACAAGCACCTGTCAGGGATAGTTTAAGAGGGTACTTGGTCCTGCCATGAGTGCAGGAGACTGGATTTGATTATCTCTCATGTTTCCTTCCAGCTTCTATGATTCTATGACATGATAACAACTTTCAAGTACCGAAAAGTTTGTTACGAGGAGGAGGGAGAAAAATTCTTCTCCTTAAGTGTCAAGGGTAGGGCAAGAAACAATTGATTTAAATTATGGCAAGGGAGGTGTAGGTTTCCAGGGGAAGTGAGTTGGAGCCCACAAAAGCTTGTGCCAAAGAAATCTGTTAGTCTTTAAGGTGCCACAGCACTCATAGGTTTAAGTTGGATATTAGGAAAAAATTCACAAGTATCAGGGTGATTAACCACTGGAATAAGTTGCCTAGTCTGGTTGTGGAATCTCCTACACTGGAAGTTTTTAAGAGCAGGTTAGACAAACACCTATCAGGGATGGTTTAAAAGGGTAGTTGGTCCTGCCATGAGTACAGGGGACTGGACTTGATAAGCTCTCATGGTCCCTTCCAGTTTCTATGATTCTAAGGTGTTTGTCCAGGAGCTTTTCCATTTTTTAGTGATATGATAGCTTGAATAGTCTCTTCCTTTGCTGGGGTATCTGTGTTGATATCAAGACCTCTCTTTCAAATAAAATGAACAAGGAGTCCTGTGCCACTTTTAAAGGCTAACACATTTATTTATTGCATAAGCTTTCATGGTATAATCCTAATTTATCAGATGCTAGAAATGAAAACTGTGCTATGTTAGGTGTATGCATATATACATGCAGAGAAGGGTGAGGCACATGGCCAATTCAGACAGTTCCAAAGGGGGAGTCTTAGTCTATTTCAACAACCAAACAGGTTGTTTTGATTTTTTTCCTCTTTAGGTGGAATCTATAGTCATAATGTCATCAAACAGGGATGACGAAAAATAAATCTTTTGAGAAATTGCATAGTATATTAAAATCAAGCAAGAAATAGTTAGGGACAGGCCCTGATATTGCATGGCATAAGTTGAAAATTAATGAAATTGTATCCTATATTGAATGAAAGTGAATAAGCTGCAACATAATGTGCAAGGGAAACAGTTGTTCCAAAATAAATGTTTGAAAGACAGTTAGAATGGCAAATCTGTCCTGTTTATAAATTTGAATCTTGGACATTTAGTTGGATAGTTATTTCACTAACCTATGCTTAACACTATATAGTATTATTTATACAAAGTATGTCTTGTGATGTATCATTTAAAAACTCATACTGATCAATTTTATTACTGATCAATAATATGACAATGCACATAGCAACATTTTACAAAGGTTAAGAACATAAGCTGAAACCATAACTGAAGTGTGCTCTCCAGATAAGTCTGGGCAGTGGCTAAACCAGTTCCGTAGAGGCAAAGAGTTAGTTGAGACGTCAGCCAGGTGTAAACAAGATTGATGGACCATTACATGCTACGTGGCCATTCTTTGGCAAGGAAGAGAGCAGGGACAAAAATCTACACTTTAGCAAAGAAACAGCTTGGGGTTTCTTTCAGTAGTCTGCCTCTTCCCTCACTCCCACTGAGACATGCTGGTCAGAAAGGACATGTCTATGAAAGAAAGGGGCAGATACTCTAAGACACCATCTTTTTTCTTCTTGTGTCTCTCTAGCATCACATTTAGAAAGGAACTTGAAAACAGCCTCTGGACTGTGTGTGTGTGTGTGTGTGTGTGTGTGTGTGTGTGTGTTAGAGAGAGAGAGAGCAGCTGAGAATTTTGTCAATAATCAGCTGGAGCATAATGTAAGAAATTCTTGAATCTAATATAGTTTGTGTTTTATCTTTATTTTTTATTGTAACCATTTTGTACTTTTATTCCTCATTTCTTCTACTGCCTTAAAAGCTATTTCTTCATAGTTAATAAACTTGTTTTACTGTTTTACCTAGTCCAAAGTGTTTAAATTGAAATGTCTGAGTACTCTGTGTAAAATAATAAACTGGTGTATTATTCTCTTAAAGGAATAGCAGATTTCACAGACTTGTACTGTGTAGGAGAGGTCTGGGAAGAACAGCCGTGACAGGAAATATGTTGGGTCACTTTGAGCATAACCAAGGCTGGTGAAAGTTAGGTGAGAGCAGTTGCACACAGCCTTTCTGGATGTGGCTTGCATTCTGGAAGGTTGTTTATGAGTGACCCTGGTGGGATCTACTACAGCAAGGCATTGTGAGACATCCAAGCTTGTAGCACAGAGATGAACCATTCCCCCACTAGTTTGGATTGTGGTTTTATATGTCACACAAGTGTTTTCTTGTTTGCACACTGGGTGAATAAAATGAATGACTGGAAAACATATAAAGATATATAAAGGTGAACAGAAATAGTAAAAGAAATTTTAAAATAATTCAATGCCATGCTTCTGTTTTGTTGATTGAAATGGCGTTAGCAGGTTTTCATTTTTCCTTTCACATTTTATTGCATCAGAGTAACACTCAGTATCTAAGCTATGATAGAAGATGTTTATATTCTTTGTCATAGGATTGCACAGATTCTTTTGCAGAGCAAGTAAAGAATATTCATCCACTATGATCCTTGGACTGCCTGAAAACCACTAATCCTGCAGTTAATATTATGAAAAGGAGCCATTGGTTAGTTGAGGGTGGGTTGTCTGGTAAAGTTGCAAGGATGAAGCAAGACAATTTCTCCAATTTATGCACCCACCACTCTCTCCTTCATGAGATCTATGAATTTGGGGGTAATTGTTGCTAAGAGCTTCCAGATCTACGGATTCAAAGGCTTGAACCACTAACTTTCTGTAAAGTGAAGAAGAAATTCTTCAAATTTCCATTCGTCTACTCAGTAGTCATGTAAGGAAACATGGAGCTTTTGGATGCTTTAGCTGATAGATATGCTGTAGATTGACAGTTGCTCACTGTACCATTATTAAATAGTTACTGTCTCCCTTATAAAAACAGACTGGCTAAAACAGTCAGTGAATCAGAGATCTGACTTTAGATAAAAGCACTTAAAATAAAAGTATTTTGTAAAGTATTTAAGTATGAGAGGCTGGCTTATTTTAATTTGCATCGTTTATGATATATCAACTCAAACAGCATCCATAACAATTAGATTAACTGCTACACATTTCATCTGTCATTGTTATATACAGAGAAGTAGTGCCACTTTTGGTTAAAGCATAACAATTTTCATTTATTTTTATGTGGCTGATTGGTAAAGATGATGCTTTAAACCAGTGCCTCTCCTAATTATATTTCTGCCATCTTTTAAAATTTTCCAATTTTCTTCTCTCAAGCATGGGAGAAACCTGTACATTGCATTTAACCATGAAACCCTCAGGAGGTAGAAAATGAGGCAAACACTGTTCTACCACATCAAAGGTATGATAATAGTGTAGTGTTAGATTGTTGAGAAAGATATCACTGTTTCTTAATACCTGCAGCCACTGATAAGAAATACTTTCCATCCATACTGTTACAGAGCATATCAGCTACACTTGAAATAGCAACTGCAAGGTTATAATATCAGTCTTCACTCTTATGTATCTTTCCATTCTTGTATCAGCCAGAAAGTTGAAGGATAAACTCTTATAATTACCAGAAATTTTGGAGATGCATTTCCTTATTGTACGTTAGTTGCTGTTGGGATGTAGAAATTTTACTGAAGTTGAAACGTTGAGAAGAACAACCACCATCTTTTACAGCTTGGTTGAAGATATTCAGCAACTTAGTTTTGTGTACTGCAGTAACCTAAATGGATAATGGTTTTCCAATGTAACTGTTTTATACTTTATTTTATTTAACCTCCATTACTGCAGTATCTTGGTAGTCATCCTCATAAAACCCATGAGGTAGGGCAGCGTTGTTACCGTCAGGTAAGTCCCGCTGAAATCAGCAATGTTTATTTAGATCCCTTATTTCCATTGTTTCACTGGGGTATGGGTGCCTACATACCTTTGAGGTTATGGGCCTCTGGGACTGATTTCCATGCCTACAAAGTGAGTGTAGTATCATTGAACCAAAGAGACTAAGTAACTTGCGGAGTCATACAAGAGGTCTGGCCTTGGGGAGGAAATTTCTTCTGGGTCTTCCTTCTCACAGACTAATGTCCTAACCACTGGGCCATGCTTTGTCTCATCTAATCATGTAATCTACTCACTTCCTGGTAGTGATTCATGATAGATTCATAAACTATAGGAAGTAAAATAATAGTTTTTGTGTTTAACAAGTATTTAAAGGTAAAACCTTTCTTTTTGGAATATGACTAATTATTCTGTGTGATGATGGGTTATTACTATTTCAGGAACAGAAATGAATGGGAATTATCTTCATATTCAGGCAGTAAAGTTGGGCTAGTAGTTTGAAAATATATCTATACTCAAAGTACATTGTGTTAGAAAGTGCATTGACTAACACATGTTAACTAGCATGAAGTTAAACGGTATTTAATAGAGACAGGACCAGTTATGTCTAAAAACATTGCAGCAGGTTTTTGTTAAACATGTGATGGGCCAAAACATGTTTCCCATTGTGCTAGTTAAATCATGTTTATAAACAAATGGTTTAATATGATGCATTTTTCCAGTTTAATACAGGGCCATGGAGATAGCATGTGGTGTTTGTTTACGCTTTGGGAACAAAACTCATGCTTTCTCTGAGAAATGCGTGGCTTTGTTTTCAAGCTGTGCATTCTGGAAAATACCTGTGACTTACTGTATGCCAAATCCGTTTATATTTTGCTAGTCTTGAAATGAGCTAATGGACCTGCATCCGTGTTAAAGGCCACCACTTCAGTTAGCAGTAATTGGCATAATTGTTGACAGTCTCAGCAAAGAGAGTGGGCTTGGACACTGAAACACAAACTTACGTGTGGTCTCATCAGGTCACAGGTATGGCAAATTGAAAGGCACTATGTCGGGAAGACTGTACTAAGTTCTTTGAGAAAATGGGGACTTGCATTTCCAATGTGTAAATCTAACATTTTTCACAGACACAACAGTCTCATGAAAAACCTTAAAATATTTGTAGGAAAGAAGCTTCTTTTTTATTTTAATTTCATATTTTTACTTTTGAATGCAAACTCCACTAATGAAAAAAATAATTTTTCTGTTTCTTTTTGCACAATAATAACTGGAATAAAAGATTACACATGGGTGTGGAAGGAGCGCTGCATGTGAAATGTGATTACTGTATCAGAAATTTTTGTGAATACTATTAATTTATATTTTCAGATACTTATACCAACCTGCCTTTAAAAGGCTCATAGCATTATGACTATGATTGGTATTTTGGTAGTGGACAGGAAGTCCTGATCCAAGCAGGTTAAACTGAGTTCGTACCAAACATATTGGATATTGATAGTACATGTTGGTCTTGTGTGGGTTGGGTTCAGTGGAACTATTCCAGAATCTACATTTTTAGGTAAAAATACAGAGCTTTCAAAGGAGAGGGATTAAAAATAAATAGGACAAAAATACACCTGAAAGTGGCGGATAGTTTATATATTGTATGTGCTTGCTTTAATATGGTTCCATCGTGGTACATTTTCTCCTGAAAGCCTTAGCTTTTCACTGCACTTTGAGCATCGTGTTAATCTCAAATTTAACGGTAATGTTGTACAAGGTTGGAATCACTTCATGGTGGTAAGTAATAAATGATATCTCAATGTAAAGATCTTAAAAGCTATGTTATATACTATGGATGGGCATGAATGAAAACTCTTTGCAAATTCTCCCAAACTTTAAGAAGTGAGTGGCTCCACATCTGTATGTTACAGTGCAGTCCCTCATCTGATATGGTTACCACAAAGTTGCAACAGAGATTCAGGAAACTGAGTTGGTGATAGTGTTAGCAGATGGTATCAAAGCTCAACTTTAGGCACAATTATAAAGTAGCTGGTATTCAGCAGTTGTCCAGTTTTAGAAGTACTTAGCTAGAAGAGACAATAAGAAGTGAAGGAGGCTAGAAAAGAGCAGTTACTCAGGGACCAGACAGAGCATGAGGCAAAGTATTAGTAACAATCAATAAATCAAATGTTAGGAGTAATCCAAAAGAGACATCCATTGCTGCTTATTGAGCTACTAGACACGCTGAATCAAGGGGGAAGGAATGGACTTCAAATATGGGAATACGTTAGTTGGAGATTGAGACACATGCACACAAGGAATTCTATAGTAAAAAAGCAAAACGCATAATTGTGTCCTGCTCTGGTGTAATTGCAGTACAGTAAAAACCTGTTTCTTGTCATAAGCATGCAAGAAAAGAGATAATTCAAGCTGGGAACGGTTGGTGGCATTTCAGGGTTGAGCAAACTCACTCAGTTTGTATTTCCTGTGTGTGGGGTGAGTTCAGACTGAACCATGTGCAGTATATCAAGTATCATATTTATTCATTTATTTTTACTCGAGCAGTTTGTCTTCACTTCAGGCACACCAGCTTGGCTAAGATTTTTCACTGGAAGGTTTCTGACTTTTGACTATTGTGATCGTTCCCAGGTTCCTAAAAAGAAATTGCGTCTCATTTCTGCATTTGCTATATTATTAGAAACTATGACAAGTATTGTAATCATTGCTGTTTTATCTAGGTTGTATACAAGAAAAAAGGTCTCCACTTAGATGAATATCATAGAAGATTAGGATTGGAAGGGACCTCAGGAGGTCAACTAGTCCAACCCTCTGCTCAAAGCAGGGCCAACCCCAATTAAATCATCCTAGCTAGGGCTTTGTTAAGCTGCGCCTTTAAAACCTTTAAGGATGGCGATTCTACCATCTCCCTAGGTAACCCATTCCAGTGCTTCACCACTTTCCTAGTGAAAAAGAGTTTATTGATATCCAGCCTAGAGCTTCCCTTCTGCAGCTTGTGACCATTGCTTATTGTCACATGTGCTGGCTCCCTAATAATTTTCATTGCCCTCTGCACCCTTCTCCTCTCCAATTTGTCCACATCCTTTCTGTAGTGGCGGTCCACACAACTGGAAACAGTACTCCAGATGTGGATTCACCAGTACTGAATAGAGGAGAATAATCACTTCCCATAGTCTGCTGGCGATTTTCCCATGTATGCAACCCAGTATGTCATTAGCCTTCTTGGCAACAAAGGCCCACTGTTGACTCATCTCTCTAACTCCTTGTCCACTGTAACCCCTAGGTCCTTTTCTGCAGGCCTGCTTCTTACTCAGACAGTCTAACAAGAAAAGTGACAGACAGACGGTGTGGGAGAGGGTGATACAATTAAATATAGGCCTCATATACCAGGGTTGTCCAACCTTTTTGGGTGAGGGGCCACATTGCAATTCTTTTCTCAGTCGGGGGGCCTGTGAGAAAATTTTTGATAAGACATACAAATCAATCTTGTTAATGCATTTTAATAAAATAATGAACAGTGTGATATTTGGTATTGCTTTTGCTTGCGCTGTGTACAGAGGACAAGAGGGAGCAGGGGTGCCTGTGTGAGGGGGCAAGGCGGAGCTTGGGTAGAAATTGTCAAGGGCCCCAGCCAGCCCCAGCTTCCAGGCTTTAGCAGCAGCTCTCTGCGGGCCAGATGAAAGTCCTTGGCGGGCTGGAGTCCGGCCCTTGGGCCACAGGTTGGACAAGCCTGTCATATGCCCATTGCAGTTTGCTTCTAGTCATTTTAAAGGAGTGGTTGTTTAATCTCTGATTTTCAAGGCTGATATGCACTGGTGTTGAGTTAGGTAGAGAATGATGTGTGGGTACATAACAGTCATTAACAAAAATATTGAAGTATGCCTGCTTTCTCTCTCTCCTGTATGGAAAACATATTGCATAATCTTTCAGTCTGACTGCTGCTGCTGTCCAACACATAAAACTGATACAAATATTTCTGTATAAACCTTTAGGATGCATATTCAAAAACAAATGCTTAAAAAGATTTTGCTCTTACAAATGAGTAACTGCATATTCAGAGTAATCTGTTATGCTTCCCTGGATATAAAGTTTGCATGCATAACTAAAGGCCCATTTTAACATTCGGAAATTGATTTTTCTGGACACCAGTAGGAGTGTGCAGTATGTGTAAGGGGAGAAGTATATCAGAGATCAGATCCATTATGCACTGAATACTCTGAAGGAAGAGTTTTGCCCATAGCCATTTATAAGTATATAAAGTAAGCTGGAATATGAGTAGAATTTGCTTGGTTGAATACAACAGATATAGCTGCACAATTCTGTATTTACATAAGCAAGTTCACTTCTGGCCAGCTATACTGTGTCACAGGTGCCATTATAATTCCCAAGCACATGTGTCTTTTTTCTGGAGAGGAAGATTTTCTGTCAGACACTGTGGCTGGTATGTCGTATTTTAGTCTTGAAATAGAATTGATAAACTAGAACAGGAAAACAGCTCTGAATTTGGGATGACCATGTGGAAAGTGCCATTCATTTTCCACAATGTAAAATCATCTCATAATATATTATTAAACTGATTTCCACGTGCCAAAACAACAGCCTACATTGTGGAATAAGTGGCTGAAAGTGGGTTGGGATGGAAGGAAAGCTATGACGGGGAGAGAAGGAACTAGGAGGATGTAGAATGAGGCAGGATTGGAGAAAGGAAATGGAAAGAGAGAAAAATGAAGGACACTTCCCCTACTCTGGTAAGTAAGGTGGCGTTCTCCTCTAGAGACTGGCCAGTGTATTTTTTATGTGAGCGTTTAATGTATGGATTTCAATTTGAATTTTGGCGAGGTTTGGTTGAGCTGGTGAGATTGGTAGTTTCCCCAGGAAATGTCAAAAAGAAATTAGTGGTTCCAAATCAATATTTTTATTCTGTCAGTCTCATGATCTTGGAGTGTGGAAAAATGATCTCGTGTTGTTGAACTCTTAGAGTTGGCAGTGGTGATTTAAAGTATAATTTGGCAGGCCCCAGAACCCTCCTAAATTTCCGGGCCCCCCTTCACGCACCCCAGCTGTTGCCCCACAAATGTCTGCCCCCACCTTAGCTACTGCCCCCAAAATGCCTGCCCCCAGCTACTGCCCCCAGAACACCTGCCCCATCAGACACCTCTTTCCACGTCTTCCTCAATCCCCAGTCCCTAAGCTCCTTGCCCCTATGTGCCCATTCCAGCCCTCCTAAGCCCCCACCCCCAGCTCCCCGTCTTCACTTTGCCCCCTTCAGTTCAACCCCCTCCACACCTTCCCAGCTCCCTCTGTCCCTAGACCCTGACTCCAGACCCCCAAACTCCATCCCACTCCAGCCCTTCATAGTCCCCAGAATCCTTGTCCCTGCCTGCTGTGTTATACAGCACACTGCACTAATGTAGAGCATGCGTGTGTGTGTGTTGCTCTCCCAGCTGCCCATGCACACCCCTGCAGGGGCCCTGGGCCAGCACTTACATGGGAAAATCATGATGTCTTCCTGCTTCTGTTTGCCCCTCAAGGGACCAGGGGAGGGCGAAATGATGGGACATGCAGTGGGAGTGGGGGAGAGGGAGAGCTCGGTGCATCTCCACCAGATAGGATCCCAGCCAGAGCCTTTCTTGGCTTCACTCACCAAGCCCTTCAAGGAGAAGGCAACAATTACCAGCGCTGCCTCACCACCTCCACCAGCACACCACAACCAATGGTCCCCCTTTCACGCCACTTCAGGGATGGTGGGTCTGCCTGGTCCATGAGCTGCTGGTGGGTGAGCTCTGCTGCTGCCACCTGCAGTGCATTTGAAAATGCCTCATCTCCATCCTGTCCCACATAAATGTCATCATCTTGGCTGGGTGGGTGGATATGTGCACCCCCTGCTGAGCAACCTCTTGGTGTCTTCTTCTCAGGCAGCTGGAGCAGAGGATTTAGACTGGTCAGTTTGCATCTGGGTTATATTAAGGGGGGATGCATCGGAACACTGCATTCCGGTGCGTTCTTTTATTTTTAGGGGGCTCTGGAATGCTGCATTCCCGTGCAGTCCTCTGTTTTTAGGTGATCCTGGAATGCTGCATTCCCGTGCAGTCCTCTGTTTTTAGGGGGCCCTGGAATGCTTCCCTCCTAAAATAGAGGGGCCATGTAACAGAGTTTCAGTGCATTTCCCCTTACTTTAACCCCTGGTTGGCAGGACTGCTTAGCGACTGAGGTAAATTGCCTATGCGTATTCCCTTAGGTTAAGGGGGCACATAGGTGTGGATTGGAGGAGGATTGACTACACTTTCCAGAAACCGAATTGGCTATGGTTTTGAGTTGCGGGGGTGGGAGGATTTTTTTAAAGTAGGCTAGATGAAAAGTTTAGAGTTAAAAGATGAAAATATTTTCCTGTATTTTATTTACTTCTATCAGCATCACTGATTGAGAAGCGCTTATATCTGCTCTTAGGAACCGCCTCCTGCATAAGCTACTGTCTAAAGATTCATCTGTGTGTCCAGTTTTGTGGCTTATAGAGCGATACAAAGACATATTAAATGTTTCAGAATCTTCAAAAAGGAGCCGTTGTCTCCTAATTTCATTAAATATCTACCCAATTTGAGCAGACTTGCCAGAAAACATTGAAATTGCCAATGAGGCTTCATTCTAAATATTTGAAAGGAAGAGGATTCCTCCACACTCAGAGATCTTTTTTGGCATTACTGGCAATAAACTAAAATGAAGCACAGGATTACTTTTGTGATCTTCATGACACTGCCAGTCTGCATGCCAGCTCTTGCCAGGCTTTATGTCTTACCTGAGCACTGACAAATTCATTGCTGGAAACCAGTCTGTTTCACCTGTGTGACAGTATGGTTAAGATGGGTATTGAATTTATTACAATGGGTTTAGTGGTTAGACTTTATGAAATGCTTGTGAGTTGTAGTGTGCAATAATCTCACTTATATCTTCTCACATGCTATTAGCTAATATTTAAGTTTTTGCTTTAGAATTATAAAAAAAAAGTTTGCTCTGAAACTCTCAAACCGATCAGGAGCCAATATCTTTTGCTCATCAAGAGAGACTGTCAAACGAAATGGGACATGGTGGAATATCACAAAACAGAGACTTGGTTTAATTGCCCCCTCACACCATGAAGAGATTATGTACAAAAGGGCATATCTTGTCAGCTTGAGTTCTGGAAGAAGGAGATAAAAATAGCTGACAAGAACTTTTTTCATCTCTTTTGCTGTTTGGACTCTCACAGGCCCAGAACTATGAAAGTGATGCAGAGATTCCCAGGGTCAATTGGGGGTAGCTCTAAAAGACATTCAGAGATGACAGATTACTACAGCCCTGTCACCTTTAAAAACCATAGGCTATAACTCATGTGTGTATATATGTTTGCCTGCTTTAACTTTAGAATAACACATTTCTTTTTGCTAGTTAATAAGTCTTAAGGTAGTTTATTACAGGACTGGCTACAAGCATTGTTGCTGGTGACAGATCTAGAGGTACAAATTGTCCTGAGGTAAGTGACTGATCCCTTGGGCATGGAGCAACCTGAATATTTTGTGGTCTTTGATGTATAGAAACCAACTCTCACAAAGTCAGGCTTGCCTGGGTGGCAAGATAGACTAGAATGCCCAAGGAACTGATGCCATAGTAATATAGTTACATATTATTACTTGTATATGTTATAGTTCTTCAGGCATTCACATTTTTTACTGGGTTGGTGAAATCTAATTATAGAATCTATAGTATACCCAGTTTGGGGTCTCTGCCCTACTTCTTGACAGTCTACCCTGATGTTGCTACTCACAGTCATGAGCCATTGCAGAAACTGTGATAGTCTTAATCGCAGCGTGCCTGCCACTTGTCCATAATAAAAACAGAACTCAGACTGGAAGTATCATTTTTTAGCCCTACAATAGAGCTCCCAGCACAGCTGATTGCCAAGAAGTCAAGCTGACGTTCATGGGACCAAGACGAGGCATGTGCCTGTGGAAATTGTAGGAGATAGTATTGGGACTCAAAATACTCACAACAAAATCATTATTTTTTCATAACTAGCAGAAGTTATGTTTAAGTATATCTCTATGTATGCAAAAGTAAAATTACAAGGCAATTTAATTTTCTGGCAAGTGTAAAGGATCAGTAACTATGTGTTTTTAACCTAAAGTGAGACAAAGAAATTTTAGACAAAAACAAAAATTTCTGATAAGATAGGGCTTTAGAATAATAGCTTCAGTCTTACCTGTGTGGAAAGGTGGGTGTAGCCTCCCCACAACTGCTGTTACCATTTATCTGCCAAGTGAGAGTTGTATGGCAAAACTGCTATTAGAAAATGTGCCAATTTTCTTTTACTATAATGGAAAACATCTTTGGCTGCATTCATAGGTCAACAATATGGCACTTGAAAGCATGAATCTTGCTTTAGCTACAACAGCCCAGGCAGTAAAATTGCAATTGAGAGCAAACCATTATTAAAAATATGTGAACATCATTGTATGTGTCCTTGAGCTACAAAAATGGAGACTTGGGATGAGAACAAGTGCTGCTCTTCTAGGGAATCTGGAAAGGCAGCCCACAGAAAGCTATGTCTAAGTGGTGACCTGTCTGTTGTGAAAACAGGGAAGAAAGCCAATCACACACCATGCTGCAGACATTCTGACAGCTAAAGGAGGCATTAACAATTTGCAACAAATAACATAGGGGCTGAAATTCTCTGAGCTCTGCAACAGAGAATTTCCTGGGTGAATTAAAGCAGCAGTTAAGGGAAACTCAGAGAAAAACCTGTTTCACTATATGCTGCATCAGGACAAAAAATATGTATACAACCAAAAAGTGGAAAATAGTATAATGTGACAACTGAAAAATAGAATCAAATAAATAACATGCTCTCACTTTAACTTTGAGGTTCCAAGTCCAACTCAAGGCACTAGAAAGCATTCACTCCTTTATGTGTGTTTCAGGTTTGAGGGAGAAGAGTATCTGGCATTGAAGGATCCGGTTTTAGTTTATAGGTTGCTGCCAATATATAATAATCTCCTGTCACTTTGAATGAACTTGATGTGTAAAAATCACTTTGTTGCCAATATATTGATGCAGAACTAATCATTTTGGATTTCAATTGGCACGAAAGTCAAAGTAATCCCATCACATTACTCATTCAGGTTCATTTGACTTGCTCTCAGTCTCTTGGACACAGCGCCGAGAATTCCACACTCAGTGTTAGAGGAAAAAATTCAGTAGTATGAGTGGGCAGATTCAGTAGGACAGCTCCTGATTTGATGTGAATTGGCATAGTTCTATTGACTTAGACTGAATTATGCTGATTTACACCAGCATGTCTTTTGCAAGCTCAGACATTCTCACTTCCTTTTGTGGGAGAATGCAGCATGAAATTAATACAGAAACAAACAAATTTTAATTTCTGAATGAAAAATAGTTGTGGGATGGAAGGGCAATGGAGGAACATACTGAACTGTGAGGTATGTTCTCTCTAAGCTGTGGATGTGTAGGTCGTGAAACCCACGCACACAACAAAATAAAAAGCGCACAAAAAAAATTAAACAGTGCTAATATTTTTATGCTACTTTAAGAAAGTGGTTTCAAATAGCATGTTTCAAATGAGGTTTTGTAATTTATACAATCATTTCCATCATATCAAAATAAAATTTATATATTATTTGCATCATACACACTTCCTTTGTAGCGCTCACAAGTTTGACCACATTCACTGGAGTGCACACAAATTTAGACACTGGTTCCAAAAATTTGCACAAAAGAAATTGTTTGCACACACAGCCTATGAAAAATTAGAAGGAACATTGTTGAGTGAGCAAATTTTGACAATGTTAACATTGTTTATATATCAGCCATAGGAGTGAAATAGTGTGTTTCGTTCTCTTGTGGTATAAATGAACTTAGCTCCTTTGAAGTCAATGAAGCTATGCAGATTTACATAATTTCAGGATGTAATTCAATAAATTTAGATTGGCACCTACTTTTACTATGATATAAGGCCAAGAAGAGAGACATAGAAGTGGTTAGTTACAAAATGTAAAAATCAGTAATGGAAAATAAAGATTCTCTGCATTCTGGTTATTTTTTTTTAAATAATTCTATAGATTTAGATGTTAGTTTGGGTGAAAAAGCAAATCGTGAGATGAAAAAAATGAAAGTGTAATACAAATGCGGAGACAACTGAGTTCACACTCTTAGGGTCAGATTGCTGAGGTTAGTTTAAATCTCCAATACCTATGGTATCTTCAGTATATCGCACAGCTATTGCTTTGTTTTTATGTTTGTTTCCTCTTTGAGGAAAAGCCTCTGTCTGCACAGTCACTATTCAGTACTTAGTACATCAGGGGCCTACTTGGTGCCTCTGGGTGCAACTGCAATATAAATTAGAATAGTTATGATTTGTGTTTAACTCCACATTGGAAAGGAGTAGAAGTAAACCCTGTGCTGCGTCACCATGGAAGAGGACATATGTGTTTTTCTTCCATGAAGACAAATAGCATCAGATCTATGGCTTTTGTTCAAACCACCCTTCCCCCACAATATTCCTCAGGCCTGGTCCACACTAGAAAGTTTCGTTAACTGTAGTTGCATTGGTAGTAAAAAGTACTCTAGTTACAACATGTGTGTCCATCTTCACCGAACTCATTTTGTTGCCAAAGCACGTTGACAGTTGTTGCTGTAATATTGACAGTGAGAGCAGTGCATTGTGGGCAGCTATACCACCATGTAACTTGGCATCTTCTGCCACTAGGATTTTTGGGATAGGGGAGAGAATCATGGAGCAGCATGAGTGCTGGCTCAGTTCCCCATAGTTCATTACATTTCTGTACCATGAGTCACTGTGTTGCTGTGAATGGTGCCATTTTTCCAAGGATTCCCTGCCATTTCCTGTGTGCCTGCCATCTGAATCTGAAGAGATGGGTCCCATGCCACTCTACAGTGTTACTTCTCGTGTTCTGAACACATTGCAGCTGGTCATATGGTATACCAGGAACTCTGAATAAGTTGGTCACTAATCAGTTTGGAGTCAGCAAGTCCACTGTTGGAGCTGTGTCCTCATAAGTGTGCAGGGTCATTAATCACATTCTGCTGTGAAGGACTGTGACTCTGGGCAACATGCATGAGATAGTGGAAGCATTTGCAGCAATGGGATTTTCCAACTGCGGTAGGCCAAAAGATGGCACCCATGTCTGAATTTTGGCCCTGCACCATGTTGCAAACAGTACATCAGTAGAAAATGTTACTTCTCTGTGGGTGTTGCAGGTGTTTGTGGATCACCTGTGGTGCTTCACTGAGCAACATGGGTTAGTCAGGAAAGCTGCATGATGCTCATATCTTCAGGAATACTGTGCTGTATTGGTAGCCACAAGCAGGCACTTTTTTTCACCAGATCTAAAGATTCCAGTTGGGGATGTTAAGATGCCCGTGGTAATCCTTGCAAGACCCCGCATACCCACTAATGCCATGGCTCATAATGCCTTACACAGGCAACCTGGATAGCAGCAAGAAGCACTTCAATAACAGACTGAGCCGGTGCCTAATGACTGTTGAACATATATTTTGCAAGTTAAAGGTGTGCTGGCAGGTGTCTTTATGGCAGGGTGGACTTAAATGAGGGCAACATTTCTGTGGTTATAGCTGTCTGCTATGTGCTCCATAATTTTTATCAAGCTAAGGATGAGAAGTTTGCCCCTGGGTGGACCACAGAGGCAAATTGCCTTGCATCTGCATATGAGCAGCCAGATGCCAGAGGTATAAGGGGATGGCGCAGTTGGGGGCCATGTAGGTAAAAGAGGCATTGAGGGTCACTTCGATAATGAGAACCCATGGGGTGTGTTTTGAAACAGTGCTGTGATGCTGTATGACTGTACATTGGTGTCAGTGGTAGGTGGAAATGTCATGTACAAGTGTAGAGGAAGTGTGGCTGCCTCCAGATATGGACAAGGGAGCACCTAGTTGCCCCCAGTGGGATGGGGCGTGAAGGCACTTGTCTGTCAAGCCAGAAGAAGGGGGGTGGGACAGGACTTACAAGAGGAGGGCTAGGGCTCTCAGTTCAGCCCTGGCTGTTGAAGGGGAAGGATGGCCGTCAACTCACCACAGAGCTCCAACCCTTGCTCCAGCCGGATGAGAGTGGCCTTCCGTTGTGGCACTGGGAAGACTGGCCAGGACATCCCACGGCCACTACCCTGGAGGAGGAGCCAGGTCTTAGGGGTGCTGGAGAATGCGCTGGGACTGCTGGCCTTGTGGGCTCTGAACCCATCCCCAAGCTGCAGGACCTCCATGATCCAAGCCCACAACCATCCTCTTGCGACTCTCAGGAGCTGCCACTAACAAGAGGAGAAGGCAGTAACCCTGCAAGCTGTGAGGTGGAGGACCAGGTGGAGTTGCCGGACATACGCCTGCTAGACAACATGGAGGGTTTCTGCCCCTTGCCTCTGGGCAACTATCCAGAGGAGCCTGCCGAGGAGACTGAACACGTACTGCTGGGAGAGGGGGTAAGAAGTAACCTGGGGGAGATGCACCCCAGGAGCGCCAGCTAGGGTTCAAGATGGGGCTCAGCGTGTTGCAGGTGGAACCCCACTGACCACGTGGCTGACTTAGCAGTCCTAGCTAGGACCCCGGCCTGGGACACAGTGGAGATGGGCAGGCCTGTGTCCCCCTCCTTGTCTCCCCTTGCCCTGGGCGATGCCACCAGCGGTTGTCTGGACCCTGAAGCAGCTGACCCACCTGATTCCTGTGACTGATTTCTCCCCCAAACCCAGAGACTCTTTGCTTGTTTGTCTGCCCTGCCCAAGGCGCCAGAGAATTTGCTGTTTGTTGCCCTACCTGGGGCCAAGAACTCTTGTTTGTCTGCCCTGCCCGAGGAGCCAGAGTCTTTCCTGTTTCTTGTCCTACCCGAGGGGCCAAGGACTACTGAGTTGCCCCACCTGAAGGGCCAAGGACTACTGAGTTGCCCTACCTGAGGGCAAAAGGGGGTCTGCCCCTGAGAGGAACAGGAGTGGACGCTTACAGTAACACAGAAATAAAAGATTGTATTTTGTTCTCAGAACTGTATTCTATTATTAAACACACAACTTTTCAACAGAAAATAATCCTGGAGGGGAAAATGTAGCGGGAAACAGTGCTGGTTACGACAGTTGTGTGTAAGTCTAGTTCTGCTAGCTGACTGAAGGGGTGGAATGAAGGGGGTAGTGGGATGTTCTGTGAGTTTAAAAGTAATGTGTTGGGGGAGTGCAGGGAAAGAAGTACTGTAACTACTGGGGTGGGAAGCTTGCATTAACTGCATCCGCAGTGACACTGTTGTCTTTAGCAGCTATGTCTGCTCCTCCGTGGACTTGACTATATGGTTATGACCAATAAGAATTGGTTCTTGGTTCTCCTTCGATTCCTGTCTCAGAGTCTCAAAAGATGGAACCAATAATTTTCTCCAAGTTCATTTCTCTCTTGGATCCCTCAGAGGGCGGGAGGATTTCCTGAAAAATCTTCTTGCTTCTTCATCAGCCAGAGGCAGTCAATTGGCATATGGGCATTGACTGAGAAGGTCACTTCTAAAAACAGCAAACAATGAACAAAACCATTATTACAAGTGCCTTAATAGTGCACACAAATCACACTGAAACACACCTCATTCTCACTGTCCCCATGGACAGAATATGGCTCCTTAATTAGCCTGTGAATGGTGTGTTGAGGGGATAAGACCTTCCTAGTAAGTCAAGGTTCTGGGCTTTGGGTGGGTGCATGCTCACTTTGGGCATGGTTGTAGGTGCATAGGGAAAACAAATTTCAAATTCTGCCACCATTCTCCACAGGCAGGGGTCATAGAAGCTGGTACCTTGCTCCTTAGAGTCAGCAACGATGCGAGGATGCATCTTCTCCATGTATCTTCTCCATTGCTTCAAGGCAGGTCCCTGTGCTGCACGACTGTGTGCTGTTTGGTCCCTGCTCAGGTGATTGCCAGTTGGCCTGGGAAAGTGTCCAGCAGTAGGGTAAGAAACACAGCTGCTCTGACAAGAAATCTGAGGCAAAGAATCGGGGAATAAATCCAAGAAAGTTTCCTAAAGGTCACACTGGAGGATAATGGAGAAATCTTGGTGTGAATTAACATGCTTCTCAGCTGTGCTGTCTAGGTGCACAGGGGAATGGGAATGTACATGGAAACACAGCTTCTCCTGTGCATTTCTCTTTCTTACTACCTATGGCTATGCCTACACTTAGATTGTTAGTGATTTAACTTAAATTGATCTAACTGAATCGAAATAAAAATCATTAAATTGATTTAAGTTAAATCAATTTAACATGGCCCCTTTAGAAACCCAAATCGAATTGGCATGTGCATGGACAGGACTTGCTAGTTTGATTTAGAAGAGTGGCCACCATGGGAGGTGTGACAAGATGGCCCCCAAGAAGGGCCATGCCCCTACCCATTATATAGAAGGAGAAAGGCACCCTGGGAGGGAGAAGGGCAAAAAGTGTTAAATCAAAATGACAGCTAAATCAAAATAACACAGCTACACTGCATTATTTTGAAATAATTTCAATTTAATTTTCAATTGGATAGAAAGCGAGGTGGTATTATTTCAAAATGACCACTCTTTATTTCGGATGAGGGAGCTCCTCATTTCGAAATAAGGAAAGTTAGTGTAGATGTGCACTGCTTTAAATGAAAATAATCATCATTATTTCGATTTGAAGTGTAAGTGTAGACATACCCTGTATGTTTTAGTTCCTGATATTCTTGCAACAGAAGTTGGGTGAAAAAGCTCTACACTTCTCATCAAGGTAGTTTTATTTAGTTGACAAAGCATTGCAATTTTGTCATCGAAATGGTCATTGCCCACCGAACTCTCCACTGTAGACCAGGTCTCAGTCAAGAGACATCTTACAATTAATCACCTCCCAGAATCATTCTGTCATGAGACTGCATGATGGGAGTTTATGGTTTTGCATTCTCTGTTTGCTGGAATTCACAGTTAGAAAATACACTGCCTCCTCTAGACAGAGCTCCTGCAGGGACAGTTAATCTATAGCTGGGTGTCCCTTTTTAGTGACATGGAAGTAATATGTACACAGCAGCACCACTGTGATCCTGCTCAGCCAGCAGAGTTAAATTGTTATAATTGGGTTATGAGTCAGGAACAGCCACTAGGTGTGGTGGTATAGACAAAGGGGACAGGAAATTACCATATGGCATCATATACTGCTTCTCAACCTTAATTGTGATTGCAGCTGTCAGCTTGAGGTTGGCATTCTTGCATGTTATTTTTATTGAGCTCCGTGTGTGGGAGAGAGTTATTTTACAATGACAAATGCTGGAGCATGATTGGCACAAGGTTCTCTTTAGACAGTGCTGCAGCTCCCTAGATTAGCTACATTAAAAAAAAGTGGAAAAAAAAAAGCACCACAATAACTAATGGGTTTTTCTAAACTAATAAAGATGTAGGTTCCCCACCTTGATCTTGTAGAACATCCCTATCTGAGTTAGAAGGAAGTGTAGGGATTCAAGAATGGAGATTCCCTTTTTGTTTTTAAGCTCCAGATAAAATAAGATTATAGTACTTCGTCATTCTGTGGTGCTATTTGAGGTGGGAGGTGGGGCAGGGCTGATTTTTGACTAGGTCTGTCCATGAAAGCTTGTTACAGTGACTATGATACATAAATCTGGATATAAACAAATACTCAGATGTCAGTTTTGAATCTCTGAAGACTTTCTGCAGATGAAATTTTATTCCACAATCTCGAACTACAATTAAGAGCCCAGTTCTAGCACCTATTGCTCATGCAAGTAGTCTTTAGTTACATGAATAGTCCCTTCTTAGACATTAATGGGGCTATTTGTGTTGCACAATAACAGTTAGGATCCTTAATTCTTTTGGAAGCACTGGTTAAAATGTACAAACAAACTTTCTTAAATTCTGTGTTTTACCAACATGTTAATGCCTTTAATATATATTTATCTGACTGATCCATTGTGCTGGATATCTACAGTCACCTAGATCTGATTTTCTTCCTAGTCTTCCCTTCTATATTAATTTTAAAAACAGTCCTAAGTAACAGTGGAAAAAATTTGAACACATTAGGAACATGAACTCTAATATAGTTTGATAATACAATGTAAGAATTACTATAAACCCACAGTGACTCATTCTCTATGTATTCCACTCAGGATTCATTCTTTGAGCAATCTTAGCTTTAGAAGTCTGCAAACTGTTTGAATCTTGCCACTTACAAAACAAATTTAGAAAGGTAGGATTTGCATTTGAAAGAATGCAGCAGATCTCAAAAAGCTTTTGACTTGTTTTATTTCAGCGTTCAAGACCATTTAGAGTAGCTATAAACATCAAAGATGTATTTAGAGAAAGTATTTCCACTGTACAACTGTGTATAATTTTTTTTCTGAGGCAGGACGATATGGAGAATGGACAAAAGTAATTTTGCTAACACACACACACACACACACACACACACACACACACACACACACACA
>VOCP01066644.1:0-21427 GCA_007922195.1 Podocnemis expansa | reverse complement strand
CAAAGAACTCTCAGTAAGTTTGTGGATGACACCAAGCTGGGGGGGGGCAGTAGACACGTTGGAGGGCAAGGACAGGATTCAGGGAGACCTAGATAAATTGGAGCAGTGGGCCAATAGAAATCTTATGAGGTTCAATAAGGACAAGTGTAAAATCCTGCACTTGGGACGGAAAAACCCCACGCACTGCTACAGGCTGGGGGACATTCAGCTAAGTAGCAGCAGTGTAGAAAAGGACTTGGGGGTCATGGTGGATGGGAAGCTAGATATGAGTCAGCAGTGTGCTCTTGCTGCCAAAAAGGCCAATGGCATACTGGGCTGCATCAAAAGAAGTATTACTAGCAGATCAAGGGATGTGATCATTCCCCTCTATTCTGCACTGGTGAGGCCACATCTAGAATACTGGGTTCAGTTTTGGGCTCCCCACTGCAAAAAGGACAGGGACATGCTAGAGAGAGTTCAGAGGAGGGCAACAAAAATGATCAAAGGGCTGGAGCACAAGCCCTATGAGGAAAGACTGAAAGCATTAGGCTTATTTAGTCTGCAGAAGAGAAGATTGAGGGGGGATTTGATAGCAACCTTCAACTACTTGAATGGATGCTCCAGGGAAGATGGAGCTCGACTGTTCTCAATAGTAACAGAGGACAGAACGAGGAGCAATGGTCTCAAGTTGCGGTTAGGGAGGTCGAGGCTGGATATTAGAAAAAACTTTTTTACTAAGAGAGCGGTGAAGCCTTGGAATGAGCTACCTAGGGAGGTGGTGGAATCTCCATCTTTGGAGGTGTTTAAGGCCTGGCTGGACAAAACCCTGACTGGGATGGTTTAGTGGGAGTGGTCCTGCCTCTGGCAGGGGGTTGGACTAGATGACCTATGAGGTCCCTTCCAACCCTATGATTCTATGAACAATAATACAAATGATTAGAGGCTTGAAACACTAGATTTATGAGGGAAGATTGAAAGAGTTTAATTTGTTTAGTAAGGAAAAGAGGAGACCGGGAGGGGATTGTCAGACTGATTAACCACTGGAATAAGTTGCCCATGCAGGTTGTGGAATCTACATCATTGGAAGTTCTTAAGAGCAGGTTAGACAAGCACCTGTCAGGGATAGTTTAAGAGGGTACTTGGTCCTGCCATGAGTGCAGGAGACTGGATTTGATTATCTCTCATGTTTCCTTCCAGCTTCTATGATTCTATGACATGATAACAACTTTCAAGTACCGAAAAGTTTGTTACGAGGAGGAGGGAGAAAAATTCTTCTCCTTAAGTGTCAAGGGTAGGGCAAGAAACAATTGATTTAAATTATGGCAAGGGAGGTGTAGGTTTCCAGGGGAAGTGAGTTGGAGCCCACAAAAGCTTGTGCCAAAGAAATCTGTTAGTCTTTAAGGTGCCACAGCACTCATAGGTTTAAGTTGGATATTAGGAAAAAATTCACAAGTATCAGGGTGATTAACCACTGGAATAAGTTGCCTAGTCTGGTTGTGGAATCTCCTACACTGGAAGTTTTTAAGAGCAGGTTAGACAAACACCTATCAGGGATGGTTTAAAAGGGTAGTTGGTCCTGCCATGAGTACAGGGGACTGGACTTGATAAGCTCTCATGGTCCCTTCCAGTTTCTATGATTCTAAGGTGTTTGTCCAGGAGCTTTTCCATTTTTTAGTGATATGATAGCTTGAATAGTCTCTTCCTTTGCTGGGGTATCTGTGTTGATATCAAGACCTCTCTTTCAAATAAAATGAACAAGGAGTCCTGTGCCACTTTTAAAGGCTAACACATTTATTTATTGCATAAGCTTTCATGGTATAATCCTAATTTATCAGATGCTAGAAATGAAAACTGTGCTATGTTAGGTGTATGCATATATACATGCAGAGAAGGGTGAGGCACATGGCCAATTCAGACAGTTCCAAAGGGGGAGTCTTAGTCTATTTCAACAACCAAACAGGTTGTTTTGATTTTTTTCCTCTTTAGGTGGAATCTATAGTCATAATGTCATCAAACAGGGATGACGAAAAATAAATCTTTTGAGAAATTGCATAGTATATTAAAATCAAGCAAGAAATAGTTAGGGACAGGCCCTGATATTGCATGGCATAAGTTGAAAATTAATGAAATTGTATCCTATATTGAATGAAAGTGAATAAGCTGCAACATAATGTGCAAGGGAAACAGTTGTTCCAAAATAAATGTTTGAAAGACAGTTAGAATGGCAAATCTGTCCTGTTTATAAATTTGAATCTTGGACATTTAGTTGGATAGTTATTTCACTAACCTATGCTTAACACTATATAGTATTATTTATACAAAGTATGTCTTGTGATGTATCATTTAAAAACTCATACTGATCAATTTTATTACTGATCAATAATATGACAATGCACATAGCAACATTTTACAAAGGTTAAGAACATAAGCTGAAACCATAACTGAAGTGTGCTCTCCAGATAAGTCTGGGCAGTGGCTAAACCAGTTCCGTAGAGGCAAAGAGTTAGTTGAGACGTCAGCCAGGTGTAAACAAGATTGATGGACCATTACATGCTACGTGGCCATTCTTTGGCAAGGAAGAGAGCAGGGACAAAAATCTACACTTTAGCAAAGAAACAGCTTGGGGTTTCTTTCAGTAGTCTGCCTCTTCCCTCACTCCCACTGAGACATGCTGGTCAGAAAGGACATGTCTATGAAAGAAAGGGGCAGATACTCTAAGACACCATCTTTTTTCTTCTTGTGTCTCTCTAGCATCACATTTAGAAAGGAACTTGAAAACAGCCTCTGGACTGTGTGTGTGTGTGTGTGTGTGTGTGTGTGTGTGTGTGTGTTAGAGAGAGAGAGAGCAGCTGAGAATTTTGTCAATAATCAGCTGGAGCATAATGTAAGAAATTCTTGAATCTAATATAGTTTGTGTTTTATCTTTATTTTTTATTGTAACCATTTTGTACTTTTATTCCTCATTTCTTCTACTGCCTTAAAAGCTATTTCTTCATAGTTAATAAACTTGTTTTACTGTTTTACCTAGTCCAAAGTGTTTAAATTGAAATGTCTGAGTACTCTGTGTAAAATAATAAACTGGTGTATTATTCTCTTAAAGGAATAGCAGATTTCACAGACTTGTACTGTGTAGGAGAGGTCTGGGAAGAACAGCCGTGACAGGAAATATGTTGGGTCACTTTGAGCATAACCAAGGCTGGTGAAAGTTAGGTGAGAGCAGTTGCACACAGCCTTTCTGGATGTGGCTTGCATTCTGGAAGGTTGTTTATGAGTGACCCTGGTGGGATCTACTACAGCAAGGCATTGTGAGACATCCAAGCTTGTAGCACAGAGATGAACCATTCCCCCACTAGTTTGGATTGTGGTTTTATATGTCACACAAGTGTTTTCTTGTTTGCACACTGGGTGAATAAAATGAATGACTGGAAAACATATAAAGATATATAAAGGTGAACAGAAATAGTAAAAGAAATTTTAAAATAATTCAATGCCATGCTTCTGTTTTGTTGATTGAAATGGCGTTAGCAGGTTTTCATTTTTCCTTTCACATTTTATTGCATCAGAGTAACACTCAGTATCTAAGCTATGATAGAAGATGTTTATATTCTTTGTCATAGGATTGCACAGATTCTTTTGCAGAGCAAGTAAAGAATATTCATCCACTATGATCCTTGGACTGCCTGAAAACCACTAATCCTGCAGTTAATATTATGAAAAGGAGCCATTGGTTAGTTGAGGGTGGGTTGTCTGGTAAAGTTGCAAGGATGAAGCAAGACAATTTCTCCAATTTATGCACCCACCACTCTCTCCTTCATGAGATCTATGAATTTGGGGGTAATTGTTGCTAAGAGCTTCCAGATCTACGGATTCAAAGGCTTGAACCACTAACTTTCTGTAAAGTGAAGAAGAAATTCTTCAAATTTCCATTCGTCTACTCAGTAGTCATGTAAGGAAACATGGAGCTTTTGGATGCTTTAGCTGATAGATATGCTGTAGATTGACAGTTGCTCACTGTACCATTATTAAATAGTTACTGTCTCCCTTATAAAAACAGACTGGCTAAAACAGTCAGTGAATCAGAGATCTGACTTTAGATAAAAGCACTTAAAATAAAAGTATTTTGTAAAGTATTTAAGTATGAGAGGCTGGCTTATTTTAATTTGCATCGTTTATGATATATCAACTCAAACAGCATCCATAACAATTAGATTAACTGCTACACATTTCATCTGTCATTGTTATATACAGAGAAGTAGTGCCACTTTTGGTTAAAGCATAACAATTTTCATTTATTTTTATGTGGCTGATTGGTAAAGATGATGCTTTAAACCAGTGCCTCTCCTAATTATATTTCTGCCATCTTTTAAAATTTTCCAATTTTCTTCTCTCAAGCATGGGAGAAACCTGTACATTGCATTTAACCATGAAACCCTCAGGAGGTAGAAAATGAGGCAAACACTGTTCTACCACATCAAAGGTATGATAATAGTGTAGTGTTAGATTGTTGAGAAAGATATCACTGTTTCTTAATACCTGCAGCCACTGATAAGAAATACTTTCCATCCATACTGTTACAGAGCATATCAGCTACACTTGAAATAGCAACTGCAAGGTTATAATATCAGTCTTCACTCTTATGTATCTTTCCATTCTTGTATCAGCCAGAAAGTTGAAGGATAAACTCTTATAATTACCAGAAATTTTGGAGATGCATTTCCTTATTGTACGTTAGTTGCTGTTGGGATGTAGAAATTTTACTGAAGTTGAAACGTTGAGAAGAACAACCACCATCTTTTACAGCTTGGTTGAAGATATTCAGCAACTTAGTTTTGTGTACTGCAGTAACCTAAATGGATAATGGTTTTCCAATGTAACTGTTTTATACTTTATTTTATTTAACCTCCATTACTGCAGTATCTTGGTAGTCATCCTCATAAAACCCATGAGGTAGGGCAGCGTTGTTACCGTCAGGTAAGTCCCGCTGAAATCAGCAATGTTTATTTAGATCCCTTATTTCCATTGTTTCACTGGGGTATGGGTGCCTACATACCTTTGAGGTTATGGGCCTCTGGGACTGATTTCCATGCCTACAAAGTGAGTGTAGTATCATTGAACCAAAGAGACTAAGTAACTTGCGGAGTCATACAAGAGGTCTGGCCTTGGGGAGGAAATTTCTTCTGGGTCTTCCTTCTCACAGACTAATGTCCTAACCACTGGGCCATGCTTTGTCTCATCTAATCATGTAATCTACTCACTTCCTGGTAGTGATTCATGATAGATTCATAAACTATAGGAAGTAAAATAATAGTTTTTGTGTTTAACAAGTATTTAAAGGTAAAACCTTTCTTTTTGGAATATGACTAATTATTCTGTGTGATGATGGGTTATTACTATTTCAGGAACAGAAATGAATGGGAATTATCTTCATATTCAGGCAGTAAAGTTGGGCTAGTAGTTTGAAAATATATCTATACTCAAAGTACATTGTGTTAGAAAGTGCATTGACTAACACATGTTAACTAGCATGAAGTTAAACGGTATTTAATAGAGACAGGACCAGTTATGTCTAAAAACATTGCAGCAGGTTTTTGTTAAACATGTGATGGGCCAAAACATGTTTCCCATTGTGCTAGTTAAATCATGTTTATAAACAAATGGTTTAATATGATGCATTTTTCCAGTTTAATACAGGGCCATGGAGATAGCATGTGGTGTTTGTTTACGCTTTGGGAACAAAACTCATGCTTTCTCTGAGAAATGCGTGGCTTTGTTTTCAAGCTGTGCATTCTGGAAAATACCTGTGACTTACTGTATGCCAAATCCGTTTATATTTTGCTAGTCTTGAAATGAGCTAATGGACCTGCATCCGTGTTAAAGGCCACCACTTCAGTTAGCAGTAATTGGCATAATTGTTGACAGTCTCAGCAAAGAGAGTGGGCTTGGACACTGAAACACAAACTTACGTGTGGTCTCATCAGGTCACAGGTATGGCAAATTGAAAGGCACTATGTCGGGAAGACTGTACTAAGTTCTTTGAGAAAATGGGGACTTGCATTTCCAATGTGTAAATCTAACATTTTTCACAGACACAACAGTCTCATGAAAAACCTTAAAATATTTGTAGGAAAGAAGCTTCTTTTTTATTTTAATTTCATATTTTTACTTTTGAATGCAAACTCCACTAATGAAAAAAATAATTTTTCTGTTTCTTTTTGCACAATAATAACTGGAATAAAAGATTACACATGGGTGTGGAAGGAGCGCTGCATGTGAAATGTGATTACTGTATCAGAAATTTTTGTGAATACTATTAATTTATATTTTCAGATACTTATACCAACCTGCCTTAAAAAGGCTCATAGCATTATGACTATGATTGGTATTTTGGTAGTGGACAGGAAGTCCTGATCCAAGCAGGTTAAACTGAGTTCGTACCAAACATATTGGATATTGATAGTACATGTTGGTCTTGTGTGGGTTGGGTTCAGTGGAACTATTCCAGAATCTACATTTTTAGGTAAAAATACAGAGCTTTCAAAGGAGAGGGATTAAAAATAAATAGGACAAAAATACACCTGAAAGTGGCGGATAGTTTATATATTGTATGTGCTTGCTTTAATATGGTTCCATCGTGGTACATTTTCTCCTGAAAGCCTTAGCTTTTCACTGCACTTTGAGCATCGTGTTAATCTCAAATTTAACGGTAATGTTGTACAAGGTTGGAATCACTTCATGGTGGTAAGTAATAAATGATATCTCAATGTAAAGATCTTAAAAGCTATGTTATATACTATGGATGGGCATGAATGAAAACTCTTTGCAAATTCTCCCAAACTTTAAGAAGTGAGTGGCTCCACATCTGTATGTTACAGTGCAGTCCCTCATCTGATATGGTTACCACAAAGTTGCAACAGAGATTCAGGAAACTGAGTTGGTGATAGTGTTAGCAGATGGTATCAAAGCTCAACTTTAGGCACAATTATAAAGTAGCTGGTATTCAGCAGTTGTCCAGTTTTAGAAGTACTTAGCTAGAAGAGACAATAAGAAGTGAAGGAGGCTAGAAAAGAGCAGTTACTCAGGGACCAGACAGAGCATGAGGCAAAGTATTAGTAACAATCAATAAATCAAATGTTAGGAGTAATCCAAAAGAGACATCCATTGCTGCTTATTGAGCTACTAGACACGCTGAATCAAGGGGGAAGGAATGGACTTCAAATATGGGAATACGTTAGTTGGAGATTGAGACACATGCACACAAGGAATTCTATAGTAAAAAAGCAAAACGCATAATTGTGTCCTGCTCTGGTGTAATTGCAGTACAGTAAAAACCTGTTTCTTGTCATAAGCATGCAAGAAAAGAGATAATTCAAGCTGGGAACGGTTGGTGGCATTTCAGGGTTGAGCAAACTCACTCAGTTTGTATTTCCTGTGTGTGGGGTGAGTTCAGACTGAACCATGTGCAGTATATCAAGTATCATATTTATTCATTTATTTTTACTCGAGCAGTTTGTCTTCACTTCAGGCACACCAGCTTGGCTAAGATTTTTCACTGGAAGGTTTCTGACTTTTGACTATTGTGATCGTTCCCAGGTTCCTAAAAAGAAATTGCGTCTCATTTCTGCATTTGCTATATTATTAGAAACTATGACAAGTATTGTAATCATTGCTGTTTTATCTAGGTTGTATACAAGAAAAAAGGTCTCCACTTAGATGAATATCATAGAAGATTAGGATTGGAAGGGACCTCAGGAGGTCAACTAGTCCAACCCTCTGCTCAAAGCAGGGCCAACCCCAATTAAATCATCCTAGCTAGGGCTTTGTTAAGCTGCGCCTTTAAAACCTTTAAGGATGGCGATTCTACCATCTCCCTAGGTAACCCATTCCAGTGCTTCACCACTTTCCTAGTGAAAAAGAGTTTATTGATATCCAGCCTAGAGCTTCCCTTCTGCAGCTTGTGACCATTGCTTATTGTCACATGTGCTGGCTCCCTAATAATTTTCATTGCCCTCTGCACCCTTCTCCTCTCCAATTTGTCCACATCCTTTCTGTAGTGGCGGTCCACACAACTGGAAACAGTACTCCAGATGTGGATTCACCAGTACTGAATAGAGGAGAATAATCACTTCCCATAGTCTGCTGGCGATTTTCCCATGTATGCAACCCAGTATGTCATTAGCCTTCTTGGCAACAAAGGCCCACTGTTGACTCATCTCTCTAACTCCTTGTCCACTGTAACCCCTAGGTCCTTTTCTGCAGGCCTGCTTCTTACTCAGACAGTCTAACAAGAAAAGTGACAGACAGACGGTGTGGGAGAGGGTGATACAATTAAATATAGGCCTCATATACCAGGGTTGTCCAACCTTTTTGGGTGAGGGGCCACATTGCAATTCTTTTCTCAGTCGGGGGGCCTGTGAGAAAATTTTTGATAAGACATACAAATCAATCTTGTTAATGCATTTTAATAAAATAATGAACAGTGTGATATTTGGTATTGCTTTTGCTTGCGCTGTGTACAGAGGACAAGAGGGAGCAGGGGTGCCTGTGTGAGGGGGCAAGGCGGAGCTTGGGTAGAAATTGTCAAGGGCCCCAGCCAGCCCCAGCTTCCAGGCTTTAGCAGCAGCTCTCTGCGGGCCAGATGAAAGTCCTTGGCGGGCTGGAGTCCGGCCCTTGGGCCACAGGTTGGACAAGCCTGTCATATGCCCATTGCAGTTTGCTTCTAGTCATTTTAAAGGAGTGGTTGTTTAATCTCTGATTTTCAAGGCTGATATGCACTGGTGTTGAGTTAGGTAGAGAATGATGTGTGGGTACATAACAGTCATTAACAAAAATATTGAAGTATGCCTGCTTTCTCTCTCTCCTGTATGGAAAACATATTGCATAATCTTTCAGTCTGACTGCTGCTGCTGTCCAACACATAAAACTGATACAAATATTTCTGTATAAACCTTTAGGATGCATATTCAAAAACAAATGCTTAAAAAGATTTTGCTCTTACAAATGAGTAACTGCATATTCAGAGTAATCTGTTATGCTTCCCTGGATATAAAGTTTGCATGCATAACTAAAGGCCCATTTTAACATTCGGAAATTGATTTTTCTGGACACCAGTAGGAGTGTGCAGTATGTGTAAGGGGAGAAGTATATCAGAGATCAGATCCATTATGCACTGAATACTCTGAAGGAAGAGTTTTGCCCATAGCCATTTATAAGTATATAAAGTAAGCTGGAATATGAGTAGAATTTGCTTGGTTGAATACAACAGATATAGCTGCACAATTCTGTATTTACATAAGCAAGTTCACTTCTGGCCAGCTATACTGTGTCACAGGTGCCATTATAATTCCCAAGCACATGTGTCTTTTTTCTGGAGAGGAAGATTTTCTGTCAGACACTGTGGCTGGTATGTCGTATTTTAGTCTTGAAATAGAATTGATAAACTAGAACAGGAAAACAGCTCTGAATTTGGGATGACCATGTGGAAAGTGCCATTCATTTTCCACAATGTAAAATCATCTCATAATATATTATTAAACTGATTTCCACGTGCCAAAACAACAGCCTACATTGTGGAATAAGTGGCTGAAAGTGGGTTGGGATGGAAGGAAAGCTATGACGGGGAGAGAAGGAACTAGGAGGATGTAGAATGAGGCAGGATTGGAGAAAGGAAATGGAAAGAGAGAAAAATGAAGGACACTTCCCCTACTCTGGTAAGTAAGGTGGCGTTCTCCTCTAGAGAATGGCCAGTGTATTTTTTATGTGAGCGTTTAATGTATGGATTTCAATTTGAATTTTGGCGAGGTTTGGTTGAGCTGGTGAGATTGGTAGTTTCCCCAGGAAATGTCAAAAAGAAATTAGTGGTTCCAAATCAATATTTTTATTCTGTCAGTCTCATGATCTTGGAGTGTGGAAAAATGATCTCGTGTTGTTGAACTCTTAGAGTTGGCAGTGGTGATTTAAAGTATAATTTGGCAGGCCCCAGAACCCTCCTAAATTTCCGGGCCCCCCTTCACGCACCCCAGCTGTTGCCCCACAAATGTCTGCCCCCACCTTAGCTACTGCCCCCAAAATGCCTGCCCCCAGCTACTGCCCCCAGAACACCTGCCCCATCAGACACCTCTTTCCACGTCTTCCTCAATCCCCATTCCCTAAGCTCCTTGCCCCTATGTGCCCATTCCAGCCCTCCTAAGCCCCCACCCCCAGCTCCCCGTCTTCACTTTGCCCCCTTCAGTTCAACCCCCTCCACACCTTCCCAGCTCCCTCTGTCCCTAGACCCTGACTCCAGACCCCCAAACTCCATCCCACTCCAGCCCTTCATAGTCCCCAGAATCCTTGTCCCTGCCTGCTGTGTTATACAGCACACTGCACTAATGTAGAGCATGCGTGTGTGTGTGTTGCTCTCCCAGCTGCCCATGCACACCCCTGCAGGGGCCCTGGGCCAGCACTTACATGGGAAAATCATGATGTCTTCCTGCTTCTGTTTGCCCCTCAAGGGACCAGGGGAGGGCGAAATGATGGGACATGCAGTGGGAGTGGGGGAGAGGGAGAGCTCGGTGCATCTCCACCAGATAGGATCCCAGCCAGAGCCTTTCTTGGCTTCACTCACCAAGCCCTTCAAGGAGAAGGCAACAATTACCAGCGCTGCCTCACCACCTCCACCAGCACACCACAACCAATGGTCCCCCTTTCACGCCACTTCAGGGATGGTGGGTCTGCCTGGTCCATGAGCTGCTGGTGGGTGAGCTCTGCTGCTGCCACCTGCAGTGCATTTGAAAATGCCTCATCTCCATCCTGTCCCACATAAATGTCATCATCTTGGCTGGGTGGGTGGATATGTGCACCCCCTGCTGAGCAACCTCTTGGTGTCTTCTTCTCAGGCAGCTGGAGCAGAGGATTTAGACTGGTCAGTTTGCATCTGGGTTATATTAAGGGGGGATGCATCGGAACACTGCATTCCGGTGCGTTCTTTTATTTTTAGGGGGCTCTGGAATGCTGCATTCCCGTGCAGTCCTCTGTTTTTAGGTGATCCTGGAATGCTGCATTCCCGTGCAGTCCTCTGTTTTTAGGGGGCCCTGGAATGCTTCCCTCCTAAAATAGAGGGGCCATGTAACAGAGTTTCAGTGCATTTCCCCTTACTTTAACCCCTGGTTGGCAGGACTGCTTAGCGACTGAGGTAAATTGCCTATGCGTATTCCCTTAGGTTAAGGGGGCACATAGGTGTGGATTGGAGGAGGATTGACTACACTTTCCAGAAACCGAATTGGCTATGGTTTTGAGTTGCGGGGGTGGGAGGATTTTTTTAAAGTAGGCTAGATGAAAAGTTTAGAGTTAAAAGATGAAAATATTTTCCTGTATTTTATTTACTTCTATCAGCATCACTGATTGAGAAGCGCTTATATCTGCTCTTAGGAACCGCCTCCTGCATAAGCTACTGTCTAAAGATTCATCTGTGTGTCCAGTTTTGTGGCTTATAGAGCGATACAAAGACATATTAAATGTTTCAGAATCTTCAAAAAGGAGCCGTTGTCTCCTAATTTCATTAAATATCTACCCAATTTGAGCAGACTTGCCAGAAAACATTGAAATTGCCAATGAGGCTTCATTCTAAATATTTGAAAGGAAGAGGATTCCTCCACACTCAGAGATCTTTTTTGGCATTACTGGCAATAAACTAAAATGAAGCACAGGATTACTTTTGTGATCTTCATGACACTGCCAGTCTGCATGCCAGCTCTTGCCAGGCTTTATGTCTTACCTGAGCACTGACAAATTCATTGCTGGAAACCAGTCTGTTTCACCTGTGTGACAGTATGGTTAAGATGGGTATTGAATTTATTACAATGGGTTTAGTGGTTAGACTTTATGAAATGCTTGTGAGTTGTAGTGTGCAATAATCTCACTTATATCTTCTCACATGCTATTAGCTAATATTTAAGTTTTTGCTTTAGAATTATAAAAAAAAAGTTTGCTCTGAAACTCTCAAACCGATCAGGAGCCAATATCTTTTGCTCATCAAGAGAGACTGTCAAACGAAATGGGACATGGTGGAATATCACAAAACAGAGACTTGGTTTAATTGCCCCCTCACACCATGAAGAGATTATGTACAAAAGGGCATATCTTGTCAGCTTGAGTTCTGGAAGAAGGAGATAAAAATAGCTGACAAGAACTTTTTTCATCTCTTTTGCTGTTTGGACTCTCACAGGCCCAGAACTATGAAAGTGATGCAGAGATTCCCAGGGTCAATTGGGGGTAGCTCTAAAAGACATTCAGAGATGACAGATTACTACAGCCCTGTCACCTTTAAAAACCATAGGCTATAACTCATGTGTGTATATATGTTTGCCTGCTTTAACTTTAGAATAACACATTTCTTTTTGCTAGTTAATAAGTCTTAAGGTAGTTTATTACAGGACTGGCTACAAGCATTGTTGCTGGTGACAGATCTAGAGGTACAAATTGTCCTGAGGTAAGTGACTGATCCCTTGGGCATGGAGCAACCTGAATATTTTGTGGTCTTTGATGTATAGAAACCAACTCTCACAAAGTCAGGCTTGCCTGGGTGGCAAGATAGACTAGAATGCCCAAGGAACTGATGCCATAGTAATATAGTTACATATTATTACTTGTATATGTTATAGTTCTTCAGGCATTCACATTTTTTACTGGGTTGGTGAAATCTAATTATAGAATCTATAGTATACCCAGTTTGGGGTCTCTGCCCTACTTCTTGACAGTCTACCCTGATGTTGCTACTCACAGTCATGAGCCATTGCAGAAACTGTGATAGTCTTAATCGCAGCGTGCCTGCCACTTGTCCATAATAAAAACAGAACTCAGACTGGAAGTATCATTTTTTAGCCCTACAATAGAGCTCCCAGCACAGCTGATTGCCAAGAAGTCAAGCTGACGTTCATGGGACCAAGACGAGGCATGTGCCTGTGGAAATTGTAGGAGATAGTATTGGGACTCAAAATACTCACAACAAAATCATTATTTTTTCATAACTAGCAGAAGTTATGTTTAAGTATATCTCTATGTATGCAAAAGTAAAATTACAAGGCAATTTAATTTTCTGGCAAGTGTAAAGGATCAGTAACTATGTGTTTTTAACCTAAAGTGAGACAAAGAAATTTTAGACAAAAACAAAAATTTCTGATAAGATAGGGCTTTAGAATAATAGCTTCAGTCTTACCTGTGTGGAAAGGTGGGTGTAGCCTCCCCACAACTGCTGTTACCATTTATCTGCCAAGTGAGAGTTGTATGGCAAAACTGCTATTAGAAAATGTGCCAATTTTCTTTTACTATAATGGAAAACATCTTTGGCTGCATTCATAGGTCAACAATATGGCACTTGAAAGCATGAATCTTGCTTTAGCTACAACAGCCCAGGCAGTAAAATTGCAATTGAGAGCAAACCATTATTAAAAATATGTGAACATCATTGTATGTGTCCTTGAGCTACAAAAATGGAGACTTGGGATGAGAACAAGTGCTGCTCTTCTAGGGAATCTGGAAAGGCAGCCCACAGAAAGCTATGTCTAAGTGGTGACCTGTCTGTTGTGAAAACAGGGAAGAAAGCCAATCACACACCATGCTGCAGACATTCTGACAGCTAAAGGAGGCATTAACAATTTGCAACAAATAACATAGGGGCTGAAATTCTCTGAGCTCTGCAACAGAGAATTTCCTGGGTGAATTAAAGCAGCAGTTAAGGGAAACTCAGAGAAAAACCTGTTTCACTATATGCTGCATCAGGACAAAAAATATGTATACAACCAAAAAGTGGAAAATAGTATAATGTGACAACTGAAAAATAGAATCAAATAAATAACATGCTCTCACTTTAACTTTGAGGTTCCAAGTCCAACTCAAGGCACTAGAAAGCATTCACTCCTTTATGTGTGTTTCAGGTTTGAGGGAGAAGAGTATCTGGCATTGAAGGATCCGGTTTTAGTTTATAGGTTGCTGCCAATATATAATAATCTCCTGTCACTTTGAATGAACTTGATGTGTAAAAATCACTTTGTTGCCAATATATTGATGCAGAACTAATCATTTTGGATTTCAATTGGCACGAAAGTCAAAGTAATCCCATCACATTACTCATTCAGGTTCATTTGACTTGCTCTCAGTCTCTTGGACACAGCGCCGAGAATTCCACACTCAGTGTTAGAGGAAAAAATTCAGTAGTATGAGTGGGCAGATTCAGTAGGACAGCTCCTGATTTGATGTGAATTGGCATAGTTCTATTGACTTAGACTGAATTATGCTGATTTACACCAGCATGTCTTTTGCAAGCTCAGACATTCTCACTTCCTTTTGTGGGAGAATGCAGCATGAAATTAATACAGAAACAAACAAATTTTAATTTCTGAATGAAAAATAGTTGTGGGATGGAAGGGCAATGGAGGAACATACTGAACTGTGAGGTATGTTCTCTCTAAGCTGTGGATGTGTAGGTCGTGAAACCCACGCACACAACAAAATAAAAAGCGCACAAAAAAAATTAAACAGTGCTAATATTTTTATGCTACTTTAAGAAAGTGGTTTCAAATAGCATGTTTCAAATGAGGTTTTGTAATTTATACAATCATTTCCATCATATCAAAATAAAATTTATATATTATTTGCATCATACACACTTCCTTTGTAGCGCTCACAAGTTTGACCACATTCACTGGAGTGCACACAAATTTAGACACTGGTTCCAAAAATTTGCACAAAAGAAATTGTTTGCACACACAGCCTATGAAAAATTAGAAGGAACATTGTTGAGTGAGCAAATTTTGACAATGTTAACATTGTTTATATATCAGCCATAGGAGTGAAATAGTGTGTTTCGTTCTCTTGTGGTATAAATGAACTTAGCTCCTTTGAAGTCAATGAAGCTATGCAGATTTACATAATTTCAGGATGTAATTCAATAAATTTAGATTGGCACCTACTTTTACTATGATATAAGGCCAAGAAGAGAGACATAGAAGTGGTTAGTTACAAAATGTAAAAATCAGTAATGGAAAATAAAGATTCTCTGCATTCTGGTTATTTTTTTTTAAATAATTCTATAGATTTAGATGTTAGTTTGGGTGAAAAAGCAAATCGTGAGATGAAAAAAATGAAAGTGTAATACAAATGCGGAGACAACTGAGTTCACACTCTTAGGGTCAGATTGCTGAGGTTAGTTTAAATCTCCAATACCTATGGTATCTTCAGTATATCGCACAGCTATTGCTTTGTTTTTATGTTTGTTTCCTCTTTGAGGAAAAGCCTCTGTCTGCACAGTCACTATTCAGTACTTAGTACATCAGGGGCCTACTTGGTGCCTCTGGGTGCAACTGCAATATAAATTAGAATAGTTATGATTTGTGTTTAACTCCACATTGGAAAGGAGTAGAAGTAAACCCTGTGCTGCGTCACCATGGAAGAGGACATATGTGTTTTTCTTCCATGAAGACAAATAGCATCAGATCTATGGCTTTTGTTCAAACCACCCTTCCCCCACAATATTCCTCAGGCCTGGTCCACACTAGAAAGTTTCGTTAACTGTAGTTGCATTGGTAGTAAAAAGTACTCTAGTTACAACATGTGTGTCCATCTTCACCGAACTCATTTTGTTGCCAAAGCACGTTGACAGTTGTTGCTGTAATATTGACAGTGAGAGCAGTGCATTGTGGGCAGCTATACCACCATGTAACTTGGCATCTTCTGCCACTAGGATTTTTGGGATAGGGGAGAGAATCATGGAGCAGCATGAGTGCTGGCTCAGTTCCCCATAGTTCATTACATTTCTGTACCATGAGTCACTGTGTTGCTGTGAATGGTGCCATTTTTCCAAGGATTCCCTGCCATTTCCTGTGTGCCTGCCATCTGAATCTGAAGAGATGGGTCCCATGCCACTCTACAGTGTTACTTCTCGTGTTCTGAACACATTGCAGCTGGTCATATGGTATACCAGGAACTCTGAATAAGTTGGTCACTAATCAGTTTGGAGTCAGCAAGTCCACTGTTGGAGCTGTGTCCTCATAAGTGTGCAGGGTCATTAATCACATTCTGCTGTGAAGGACTGTGACTCTGGGCAACATGCATGAGATAGTGGAAGCATTTGCAGCAATGGGATTTTCCAACTGCGGTAGGCCAAAAGATGGCACCCATGTCTGAATTTTGGCCCTGCACCATGTTGCAAACAGTACATCAGTAGAAAATGTTACTTCTCTGTGGGTGTTGCAGGTGTTTGTGGATCACCTGTGGTGCTTCACTGAGCAACATGGGTTAGTCAGGAAAGCTGCATGATGCTCATATCTTCAGGAATACTGTGCTGTATTGGTAGCCACAAGCAGGCACTTTTTTTCACCAGATCTAAAGATTCCAGTTGGGGATGTTAAGATGCCCGTGGTAATCCTTGCAAGACCCCGCATACCCACTAATGCCATGGCTCATAATGCCTTACACAGGCAACCTGGATAGCAGCAAGAAGCACTTCAATAACAGACTGAGCCGGTGCCTAATGACTGTTGAACATATATTTTGCAAGTTAAAGGTGTGCTGGCAGGTGTCTTTATGGCAGGGTGGACTTAAATGAGGGCAACATTTCTGTGGTTATAGCTGTCTGCTATGTGCTCCATAATTTTTATCAAGCTAAGGATGAGAAGTTTGCCCCTGGGTGGACCACAGAGGCAAATTGCCTTGCATCTGCATATGAGCAGCCAGATGCCAGAGGTATAAGGGGATGGCGCAGTTGGGGGCCATGTAGGTAAAAGAGGCATTGAGGGTCACTTCGATAATGAGAACCCATGGGGTGTGTTTTGAAACAGTGCTGTGATGCTGTATGACTGTACATTGGTGTCAGTGGTAGGTGGAAATGTCATGTACAAGTGTAGAGGAAGTGTGGCTGCCTCCAGATATGGACAAGGGAGCACCTAGTTGCCCCCAGTGGGATGGGGCGTGAAGGCACTTGTCTGTCAAGCCAGAAGAAGGGGGGTGGGACAGGACTTACAAGAGGAGGGCTAGGGCTCTCAGTTCAGCCCTGGCTGTTGAAGGGGAAGGATGGCCGTCAACTCACCACAGAGCTCCAACCCTTGCTCCAGCCGGATGAGAGTGGCCTTCCGTTGTGGCACTGGGAAGACTGGCCAGGACATCCCACGGCCACTACCCTGGAGGAGGAGCCAGGTCTTAGGGGTGCTGGAGAATGCGCTGGGACTGCTGGCCTTGTGGGCTCTGAACCCATCCCCAAGCTGCAGGACCTCCATGATCCAAGCCCACAACCATCCTCTTGCGACTCTCAGGAGCTGCCACTAACAAGAGGAGAAGGCAGTAACCCTGCAAGCTGTGAGGTGGAGGACCAGGTGGAGTTGCCGGACATACGCCTGCTAGACAACATGGAGGGTTTCTGCCCCTTGCCTCTGGGCAACTATCCAGAGGAGCCTGCCGAGGAGACTGAACACGTACTGCTGGGAGAGGGGGTAAGAAGTAACCTGGGGGAGATGCACCCCAGGAGCGCCAGCTAGGGTTCAAGATGGGGCTCAGCGTGTTGCAGGTGGAACCCCACTGACCACGTGGCTGACTTAGCAGTCCTAGCTAGGACCCCGGCCTGGGACACAGTGGAGATGGGCAGGCCTGTGTCCCCCTCCTTGTCTCCCCTTGCCCTGGGCGATGCCACCAGCGGTTGTCTGGACCCTGAAGCAGCTGACCCACCTGATTCCTGTGACTGATTTCTCCCCCAAACCCAGAGACTCTTTGCTTGTTTGTCTGCCCTGCCCAAGGCGCCAGAGAATTTGCTGTTTGTTGCCCTACCTGGGGCCAAGAACTCTTGTTTGTCTGCCCTGCCCGAGGAGCCAGAGTCTTTCCTGTTTCTTGTCCTACCCGAGGGGCCAAGGACTACTGAGTTGCCCCACCTGAAGGGCCAAGGACTACTGAGTTGCCCTACCTGAGGGCAAAAGGGGGTCTGCCCCTGAGAGGAACAGGAGTGGACGCTTACAGTAACACAGAAATAAAAGATTGTATTTTGTTCTCAGAACTGTATTCTATTATTAAACACACAACTTTTCAACAGAAAATAATCCTGGAGGGGAAAATGTAGCGGGAAACAGTGCTGGTTACGACAGTTGTGTGTAAGTCTAGTTCTGCTAGCTGACTGAAGGGGTGGAATGAAGGGGGTAGTGGGATGTTCTGTGAGTTTAAAAGTAATGTGTTGGGGGAGTGCAGGGAAAGAAGTACTGTAACTACTGGGGTGGGAAGCTTGCATTAACTGCATCCGCAGTGACACTGTTGTCTTTAGCAGCTATGTCTGCTCCTCCGTGGACTTGACTATATGGTTATGACCAATAAGAATTGGTTCTTGGTTCTCCTTCGATTCCTGTCTCAGAGTCTCAAAAGATGGAACCAATAATTTTCTCCAAGTTCATTTCTCTCTTGGATCCCTCAGAGGGCGGGAGGATTTCCTGAAAAATCTTCTTGCTTCTTCATCAGCCAGAGGCAGTCAATTGGCATATGGGCATTGACTGAGAAGGTCACTTCTAAAAACAGCAAACAATGAACAAAACCATTATTACAAGTGCCTTAATAGTGCACACAAATCACACTGAAACACACCTCATTCTCACTGTCCCCATGGACAGAATATGGCTCCTTAATTAGCCTGTGAATGGTGTGTTGAGGGGATAAGACCTTCCTAGTAAGTCAAGGTTCTGGGCTTTGGGTGGGTGCATGCTCACTTTGGGCATGGTTGTAGGTGCATAGGGAAAACAAATTTCAAATTCTGCCACCATTCTCCACAGGCAGGGGTCATAGAAGCTGGTACCTTGCTCCTTAGAGTCAGCAACGATGCGAGGATGCATCTTCTCCATGTATCTTCTCCATTGCTTCAAGGCAGGTCCCTGTGCTGCACGACTGTGTGCTGTTTGGTCCCTGCTCAGGTGATTGCCAGTTGGCCTGGGAAAGTGTCCAGCAGTAGGGTAAGAAACACAGCTGCTCTGACAAGAAATCTGAGGCAAAGAATCGGGGAATAAATCCAAGAAAGTTTCCTAAAGGTCACACTGGAGGATAATGGAGAAATCTTGGTGTGAATTAACATGCTTCTCAGCTGTGCTGTCTAGGTGCACAGGGGAATGGGAATGTACATGGAAACACAGCTTCTCCTGTGCATTTCTCTTTCTTACTACCTATGGCTATGCCTACACTTAGATTGTTAGTGATTTAACTTAAATTGATCTAACTGAATCGAAATAAAAATCATTAAATTGATTTAAGTTAAATCAATTTAACATGGCCCCTTTAGAAACCCAAATCGAATTGGCATGTGCATGGACAGGACTTGCTAGTTTGATTTAGAAGAGTGGCCACCATGGGAGGTGTGACAAGATGGCCCCCAAGAAGGGCCATGCCCCTACCCATTATATAGAAGGAGAAAGGCACCCTGGGAGGGAGAAGGGCAAAAAGTGTTAAATCAAAATGACAGCTAAATCAAAATAACACAGCTACACTGCATTATTTTGAAATAATTTCAATTTAATTTTCAATTGGATAGAAAGCGAGGTGGTATTATTTCAAAATGACCACTCTTTATTTCGGATGAGGGAGCTCCTCATTTCGAAATAAGGAAAGTTAGTGTAGATGTGCACTGCTTTAAATGAAAATAATCATCATTATTTCGATTTGAAGTGTAAGTGTAGACATACCCTGTATGTTTTAGTTCCTGATATTCTTGCAACAGAAGTTGGGTGAAAAAGCTCTACACTTCTCATCAAGGTAGTTTTATTTAGTTGACAAAGCATTGCAATTTTGTCATCGAAATGGTCATTGCCCACCGAACTCTCCACTGTAGACCAGGTCTCAGTCAAGAGACATCTTACAATTAATCACCTCCCAGAATCATTCTGTCATGAGACTGCATGATGGGAGTTTATGGTTTTGCATTCTCTGTTTGCTGGAATTCACAGTTAGAAAATACACTGCCTCCTCTAGACAGAGCTCCTGCAGGGACAGTTAATCTATAGCTGGGTGTCCCTTTTTAGTGACATGGAAGTAATATGTACACAGCAGCACCACTGTGATCCTGCTCAGCCAGCAGAGTTAAATTGTTATAATTGGGTTATGAGTCAGGAACAGCCACTAGGTGTGGTGGTATAGACAAAGGGGACAGGAAATTACCATATGGCATCATATACTGCTTCTCAACCTTAATTGTGATTGCAGCTGTCAGCTTGAGGTTGGCATTCTTGCATGTTATTTTTATTGAGCTCCGTGTGTGGGAGAGAGTTATTTTACAATGACAAATGCTGGAGCATGATTGGCACAAGGTTCTCTTTAGACAGTGCTGCAGCTCCCTAGATTAGCTACATTAAAAAAAAGTGGAAAAAAAAAAGCACCACAATAACTAATGGGTTTTTCTAAACTAATAAAGATGTAGGTTCCCCACCTTGATCTTGTAGAACATCCCTATCTGAGTTAGAAGGAAGTGTAGGGATTCAAGAATGGAGATTCCCTTTTTGTTTTTAAGCTCCAGATAAAATAAGATTATAGTACTTCGTCATTCTGTGGTGCTATTTGAGGTGGGAGGTGGGGCAGGGCTGATTTTTGACTAGGTCTGTCCATGAAAGCTTGTTACAGTGACTATGATACATAAATCTGGATATAAACAAATACTCAGATGTCAGTTTTGAATCTCTGAAGACTTTCTGCAGATGAAATTTTATTCCACAATCTCGAACTACAATTAAGAGCCCAGTTCTAGCACCTATTGCTCATGCAAGTAGTCTTTAGTTACATGAATAGTCCCTTCTTAGACATTAATGGGGCTATTTGTGTTGCACAATAACAGTTAGGATCCTTAATTCTTTTGGAAGCACTGGTTAAAATGTACAAACAAACTTTCTTAAATTCTGTGTTTTACCAACATGTTAATGCCTTTAATATATATTTATCTGACTGATCCATTGTGCTGGATATCTACAGTCACCTAGATCTGATTTTCTTCCTAGTCTTCCCTTCTATATTAATTTTAAAAACAGTCCTAAGTAACAGTGGAAAAAATTTGAACACATTAGGAACATGAACTCTAATATAGTTTGATAATACAATGTAAGAATTACTATAAACCCACAGTGACTCATTCTCTATGTATTCCACTCAGGATTCATTCTTTGAGCAATCTTAGCTTTAGAAGTCTGCAAACTGTTTGAATCTTGCCACTTACAAAACAAATTTAGAAAGGTAGGATTTGCATTTGAAAGAATGCAGCAGATCTCAAAAAGCTTTTGACTTGTTTTATTTCAGCGTTCAAGACCATTTAGAGTAGCTATAAACATCAAAGATGTATTTAGAGAAAGTATTTCCACTGTACAACTGTGTATAATTTTTTTTCTGAGGCAGGACGATATGGAGAATGGACAAAAGTAATTTTGCTAACACACACACACACACACACACACACACACACACACACACACACACA
>VOCP01066628.1:0-14400 GCA_007922195.1 Podocnemis expansa | reverse complement strand
CCACACCTGTGGTGCACGCACGCACACACACACACACACACACACACGTGCACCTAAGCTAGGGGACCAGAGATCGCTGTGCCTTAGTGGCAAGGAAGGGCAGCTGCGGGGCTGCACCCGTGGGGGACTATCGGGGTTGGGGGGCTGCAGCAGCAGGCGCGAGGCGACCCCAGCGCGCGCCCCGCCCCGCCCCCCACTGACCCCCAAGTCATTCTCCGCCCCCCCCTCGAACTCCTCCGAGCCCAGGTCCGACATGCTCCCTCGGCGGCGCGCGGCCTTCTCGTCACCATGGCAACCGCCGCCGCTCCCCTAGCAGCACGCCCGGGCCCCGCCCCTTTCCCGGGCGGAGGGGCAGGCAGGCGCGCGCTGCTGTCCCGGGTCCTGAGAGCGGGATGCCGGCCCAGCCAATAGGAGGCAGCGTCACACTCGGGCGGGAGAGGGCAAGAAGAGAGCGCGGCGCTTATGGGCCCGGGCGCGCGGTGCAGGCGGGGGCGGGGCCTGGCACGCGGGATTCGGGGCAGCCGCCGCGCGCAGGGGGCAGGTGTAAGGCGCAAAGCGTGACGTCAGGCAGACGCAGAGAAAAGAACCTCCCCTCCCCCCCCCGCGGCTTTACTGTGCCAATTGTGGGATGAGAGAGGCAGGGCGCGTGCAGCCTGGTGTGTGCATGGCGCTGCTGAGCACCAAAGGCATGGCTACAGCCTGTGCTCTGGCTTAGCAAATTATGGGAGGAGGAGGACCTGATGTGCCATGGCTTTATTAAGCAAACAGAGTCAAAGCCTCTGAGCAAGTGGGATTTTCTCCCACCGAAGCTCCTGCCATAAATCAATCTGTTAGTCTTCAAAAGTGCCACAGGACTCCTTGTTTGTTTTGGGGAGCTAGACTAACAGGGCTACTCAAGAGACTGTTCAGTGCTGAAGTAGAAATGGGTGCAAGCCAAATATCCAAATTTGTACCCGCATGAGCGTAGGGGTTGTGTCCAACTCTAAGCCAGGGGTCTCAGGCAGCTGCTAGAGCTACTTCATGCAGCCTGCAGTGACACGATTGTTACCAATATCATTGTATGGAAAGATTTCAGTGGTGCGGCCCTTGGCATATCGTACTAATCCTCATGTGGCCCTCCACTAGTCCTCATGTGGCCCTCATGGTGATTTGAGTTTGAGACCCCTGCTCTAAGCCAGGGGCATTGCTGGTGTTGAGCATGCTGGGGCACGTGCCCTGGATCAAACGCCAGTGCCCCGGATCTCCGGCCCAATTGAGCCGGAGATCCGGGGCCCAATCCACGGCCAGCTGCAGCCGTGGCAGCCCCGTCCCCGGCCAGGCATCCGGAGCCCGGCTGGCCACCTGGCAGGCCCCGCTCCCTGGTCAGGGATAGGGCCGGGGGGGCTGCGCTGCCACAGCCGGCTAGGCCGCAGCCATGTCAGGCCAGAAGCGGCTGCAGGTGGCCGGGCCCCGCAGCTGCGAGTGGCCAGGCCCCGATCCCCGGCCGGGGCCGCAGCGGCCGCACCCCAGATCCCCAGCCGGGGATCCGGGGCCTGGCGGGCCGCCTGCAGCTGTGGTGTCGCCAGCCCTGGCTGGGGACCGGGGGCCTGGCCGCTGCCACGGCGGTGCGGGAGCAGGCCCGCCGTGGCCTACCCACCCGTGGCGGTGCGCCCCCCCCATCCCTGGCCAGGGGGTGGGGCCGGGGGCTGGGCCTGTGCCCCGGGTCTCTCCCCACCCCAGCACCACCCCTGTTCTAAACTATGCCAGAGTCTCCACATTCAGAAAGCCATTTTATGACTGTTGTTGTGAGAGATTTCAGCTACAAAGCTGTACCGAGAGTTTTGTTTTGGATTCCTTTCTAGATCAGTGCAAAACAAAGGACACACACAGTATGGGCACTCCATAGTGGAAAACAAACAAGTCCTGTGGCACTTTTAAAGTCTTAACAAATTTTGAAAAGACAAATGTGAAAGGCCGTTTTTCCTACTAGAAAATGAAAAGGAACTTTCCCCCTACCACTGGCGAATTTTTTTCTCTTGTTTTTTGAGTTTCTTTAAGTGAACATTGGAAAGCATGTCTTGCAACAACATAAATTATCAGTAGAGGAAATCAATCTAAAGCATCAAATATGGTAAGAAAGTGACAATGAACATATTTAGGATATACTTTAAGGATACCACCAGCTTGACTTTCACACCATTTTCTCTGCCTGGAGCAAGAAAAAGAGGGTGACCTTGGACAGCTGTACACAGGATAATAGAAAACGAAGCTAATCCATCACCATGACATTCAGAACCCCGAGCAGACCAGTGTAAGAGTAAAATCAATGTGGAAACTGGTGGATGTGCTGGGCATCTGAGCATGTGGGAGGATAAAGAGAAAAGAAAAAGAATTGTCAGCTAAGTCTCATGCTTCAGTGCTTTAGCTGATTGCCTCAGGAGTTGGGAAGGATTCCTAGCTTCCCATTGTACAGCACTGCATATCTGGCTAGATGCATTATTTGTGAGACAAGAGAGGATGGGCAACAGGTCTGCTCCCTTTAAATACCTGATGTTAGTGCTATGATATGGGGAAAAAAATATGTTGCCATATACAAAAACAGAAGCAAAGTTTTTAAGGACACACAAACTGAGTTGTCACAGCCAGTATGACCACAGGGAAGTTATTAAACCACTCAGTTGGTGTTCAGGTTACCACAGTGATGGATGATGCAGTATAAACCCAAGGTCAAATAGATAACATTTTCTTACTGATACAGTCCTCTGCGCTGAGTAAATGGGTCTTTTTTTTTTTTAATAGAATCATAGAAACTGGAAGGAACCATGACAAGTCATTGAGTCCAGTCACCAATTTAAGTTGAAAGCTGAGGTGATTTCTCTGACTCCAGAATTCATCTCTGCTCTGGAGACCATTATGTTATTACCAATGTAGACTTATGTCTTGGGCTCACTTTTGATACATTGAAGTCAATGAGAATTTTTTATCAACTCTGGACAGAGGGAGGAGGGGGGCAGAAGGGCCATGAATGGCAAGATTTGTTTTTCTTGGAATGAGCCAGGTAATTAAAAAAAAAATCCTAAAAAAAGAATATTCTCAGATCTTTTACCAGGTCTTCACATCCACCTTTCTTCAGATTGTACAACTTAAACTCTCAATATAAAGTATAGGATATTCATGAGCAAAATATAAACCCTTCCAGTGAAAGAGGAGACGCTTAACACGTCTGTACATATCTCTCTATGTTTATGGCTGGCTGAAAAATAAGTTTGTTTTCTACATGAAAACAAAAGAATGACTTCTCTAGTCCTTCCTTCCCCACACCCTACAAACACAGATACACCTGAGAGGGAGTTTGTCACAGCCTAAGGAAGAAAAAGGAAGAAGCTGTTCTTGAAATACTTGGAGCGCTTCATTTCTTCTTAGCTAAATATAACCTTGCTCCATTTCTATTGCACACCCAAGGGAAGTGCAAATCCTTATCTCAGAACTCTTTCAATCTTACAGCTGACTTCAAGGTAACTGACTTAGTACAGTCCATTCTAAAGATATATTTTCCTGCTAAACCTTAATATAAAAGAAAGGGAGTTTCCCCTTTCGATATTTGGGAGGGGAGAGAGAATGACACACCAAATGCTATTGACAGGAACAATCCTCTTTCACCACCAGGACATTAACCCTTATAAACTCTTCCCCAATACTTCTTTAACAGGTAAAATTACTGTAGCCCCTAATGAAAGAGTTGGCAATACTAAGATACATAGTCTTTTATGCCAGTGGCACTGATAGGTAAAGAAAGAAAAAGTTGTTAATATTACCTTTAGCATATATTTCTTTTTTCATTGCAAGGTTTTTTGCAGTGTGCTTTTAAAGCAAACCTTAAGAAATTCCCAGTTCTACTTTTGGGGCCCAGCTTATAATAATGTAGCAGTAAAATTACCTGAGCTCTTCATATAAGTCATCCTAAACTCAGTTTGGCAAAGGAGACTAACCATGAGGAGACCAGAGAATTAACTAGGCTAATTAGGGCTAATAGTCTCCTCCTTGCTCTCTAATGCTGTGATACTTAATTGGCCAGTTCCTAACTTGGAAGGCAAAGCTGGTTTGGTTGTTCAAAGACAAGTGCCTTCTGCTTGGCATGATTAGCCTTTTCTTTTACCACAGGGTTAGGAGCTGTGACTTCTTCTCAAAGAGCTGATTTATTAGTGGCAGTTTGAACAACATCTGTGACCAGCAGGCTGCAGGCCCTCCTTCCTTCCACATGACTAACCTCTAGTAGTCAAGCCTAGACTACAGTCATGAAGAGTGGCAATCTCTGAGCAATTTACCCAATATTTGCATCTATTTATCCATCATTTATGGTCCGTAGAGTCTTCTCCTTCAGTTCAGAGATCTCTAGTCAGTTTGAACAATGAGAGTCCTGCAGCATCTTAAACACTAACACATTTCTTTTGCAGCCCACTAAAGCTTATGCCTGAAGAAATTAGTTAGTCTTTAAAGTGCCACAGACTCCCATTGTTTTCACTGTTTACAGACTAACATGACTACCTCTCTGGGACTACTCAGTTTGAGAAGCGTGGAGATAAAGACAGTACTTTCGGCGAACGAAGAAAAACCTCCATGACTTTCTATGAAGAACAGGTTTAGGCTTCTCAAGCTAAGATCATCGGAAGAAACATTCATAGAATCATAGAGTTGGAAGGGACCTCATAGGTCATCTAGTCCAACCCCCTGCCAGAGGCAGGACCACTCCCACTTAAACCATCCCAGTCAGGGTTTTGTCCAGCCGGGCCTTAAACACCTCCATTCCGCTCTTCATAGTTATGTTCATGCAATACCAGGCTGCACCCCGACACCATGACATTGTTCTTTTACAATGCCAGATAGCAACAGCCTTTCTGTAACTTGCTCGAATAATGAGATTTGAAAAGAGCCTGTGTCTCTTCTAACCCTATCTGTACCTGTTTGGTGTCAAGAGGCTGGTGACAAGGATCATGGGATTATGTGTGCTGTTTGCTTTTCCTCTCCTCCCATTTTCTCTCAGTTTGTTCTTATTCAGATTTCTGTGGAAGGTGGATCAAAGGTGACATAAGAATGGCAATATGTTGATGTTCAGGCTGTATTTATAGCAGGGGTCTCAAACTCAAATCATTGTGAGGGCCGCATGAGGACTAGCAGAGGGCCACATAAGGATTAGTATGGTAGCCCAAGGGCCGCACTACTTGATACTTTTCCATACAATGACATTGCAAATATTGGTAATGATCATGTCATTGAGAGCCACAGGAAATAGCTTTAGGGGCCACATGCAGCCCGTGGGCTGCGTGTTTGAGACCCCTGATTTATAGTAAGAAAGTTGAAGGAAAAAACCTTTTAGAAAAATTTTAAATTCTTAATGTATTGTCAGTATTCTGTGTAGGCAGGGTTCAACTGAAAATTAGTTTAATCTTCCAGGTGCTTTAAGAAAGGATTGATGAAGGATTTAGAACAGTGGTTCCCAACCTGTGGTCCGTGGACCACTGGTGGTCTGTGATTGTACTTCAAGTGGTTCGTGGGGAGGAAAAGATAACTAGTGCAGGTAAATGCACTCCAGGTAAATGTACTGTGATGAGTGCAATATATTTGTGACTGAGCATAATAAATTATTAGAAATAGCTGCAGTTTTCATGCCTTTTGATATTCAAGTTTGACTCCCATAAGCCATAGACTGTGTTAAAAATGTTTAAAATGGCTTGCTCATGCGGTGGTTCTCAAAAGCTTTCGATAACGATGTAGTGGTCCACATAAAGGAAAAGGTTGGGAACCACTGATTTAGAATATGTGGTTCTGTCAAGGTAACTTACTGCTACATTTTTCTCCGTCACCATTTTCTAAGTGAAGGATTATATGGTTTGGGAGGGACGTCCTGCAGCCTGAAAATATAGACTGAATTGGGTTTTTCAGTCATATTCACATTAGAAAATGCAGAAGAGGATTAATGGAGAGGTCAATTCCCCCTGGATGCCTTCATGGAATTCATCTCAGGTTGTTTCACAGAGAGGCAAGACTTGTTCCACTACCTAATGGCTTGTAATTCCACCTCCCCTGTCATATCTGGGATTGGAGGAGGCAAGTGCCCTCCATACTCACTGTGGTCCCTAGTAGAGCTACTGGTTCCTAATAGAGTAGAGTGGATCATAAGGAGTACCTCTGCCCATCTTCCTCTTCCTCTGACATCTAATGGCCAAGAAACACCATTCAAGATGTTTTCCTTAGTGGAGGACTACATGGAAAAGCCTGGCAATTAGAGTTCCTTCCCTGTGGAAAACCTCCACAAACTGTAGGAGTGGGATAATGGTGCATAGGCAACTAATCTCATCTGTCTGCATGAGACAGGAGTGTGGGACTCTGAACATCATGCTAGGAGCCGTTATTATAGAGGCTAAAACTATCCTTAAATAGCACTCAAGAAGGTAATTCTACAAACTATCCACATTAGGGTGTTCTATTGCCTAATCATTCCAGTAGTTATAGGGTTTCTTAATATTAAACCTAATTTTCCATGCAGCTGTTTGATTGGATTATTACCTTAACCATCCTTACCTGATAAGAATAAATGCTTCCTTGCTTCTTAGAAGTATTCCCATAATATACATGCTCTTTGGGTATAGTTATGCACATCATGCACTGGCAAGCGACGCTGTTCTCCAAAAATGGTAATGCAGACTTTAGCCTTTGTGTTTCCCCTATGATCTGATATCCAAAGGAATCCAGATTCATACCCCCCCAAAATCTAAGGATTTAAATCTGGTATTCTAGTGCTGGCACAACTCTACTTATAAATGTACAAGAGTTGGCATACTTTTTTTTTTTTTTTAACAAAAACACTTCTAACCTACATCTTTTTCCAAAAGTTAGTGTCTTTTGATGTTTGATTAGAAAGACACTACTTTAATGGTGGATTTTCACTTCTTTGGATAAAACCACCACAGTTGATGTTTATTTACTGAAGATTAGAGAAATATCTACTTTTGTCATAACAAAAACATTTGTTTTAAATGTTATGGCAGAAATGTCACAACCCTTGGCAGTGTGTTCAAAGCCTTCCCCAGTAAAAGCAATGAAAATTAATGATATTTGTTCCAAAGCACAGAAATAGGTCAGTCACCATGTGCTCCTCCACAACAACTGAAATTACCATCTTGTCTTTGCTGAGTGGGCCTTTGCTGATTCTGTGCCTATGGAAGTCAATGGAAAGACAGAGTTTAGAAGTGCTATCTCAGTCAGGTTTGAACAAACGCTTCTTGGTTCAGTAACTTTCTCTGTTGAATTCCCTTCCTAAGGATGTTAACAAAGTGTTTTCTGTTGACTGTCTTAAAAGAATAGACACCTTGGATCTGTAGCTATTTTTTCTTTCCCTTTTGTTACCAGCTTGTCCCATTTTGGGCTTTTTTTCTTTGCTGAATTTTGATGGCTTGTTATATTTGAACTGGCCCCAATTTTGGTGTAAATGCTTTATATCATATCTCATGTCCTCTATGGGGGAAACAAAGACTGTTAGAACTAATGACAAATGAAAACCAATTGTATCAGTCCCTGGAATTCCGCTACTTCTTTGAACTAAAGTATGAGTAAATGTTGCTGTATGAGACATATGATATAGTATACAGTAACCCATTATTACCTAGAGAAAGCATTAGCTTTTCTGAACTCCTGAAACTGTCTGCATGTACATAAAAGATTAATTCTAAGACAAGAAAATAAGCTCATGCCATATACCATACTGGGAGGGAAACACACACCAGCTGTATACATCTAAGGGCTGTATGTGGCTACAGGAAGCAATATCTACTTTAAGGCCCCAATTCAACAAAGGATCCTATTCAGTAAAGGGTTTAAGAATATGCTTAACTCCCATTGACTTCAATGGGAGTTAAGCATGTACTTGAGCACTCACCGAATCAGGGCATTAAGGAGTTAAGAGTACGCCTTAGTTCAATACAAATCAATGACTTTTGACCAGGAAATTGGATTTCCTTTTCACATTGTGATGTCAGCAGGCATTTAGTCAAGAATGTGTCAATATACAGAGCATAATTACTGTTTATTTTTGGAAGCAAACATACTTTTTTTTTTTTTGCGGTGTGAATTCTGATACAGATGACATGGCAAGAAAGGAAATGGTTTGAATTATCACTCCAACAATGTACTCCAGTCCTCTTACATATCTTCTTTCATAAAGCAAACATCCTCAAAACCCAACAATAATTTTGCGTAGTGCTCTAGCTACACCTGCTCCTCTCTTTTTAAAAACAATGTGTTTTTAAAAAATCTTTTACTCCTGGTCATATCACTCTCTGCATCTCAGGCTGGAGGCTGACCTGACTTTTCCTGCCACTGTTCTCCTGTGTAACTGTCAGGCCCAGACTCCTATCACTCTTTGCATGTGTTCTTGCTTACTTGCTGGCCTTTGGCTAGTTTAGCCACCGTCAGCCAGCGTTGGCATAGTAGTAAGGGCAGCTGGACTAAATGCAGCATCGGTCTCTGGCGTTCTTAGTGAGAAGGTGCTGGAGGAGATTTTTGTTTTCAGCTTCAAAGAGAATTGCATTATCTATTTATTTGAAGGAGGTGTTTGCAAACAGGGATTGATTGGACGTTACTAAACAAAGCAAGCTTTAGGAAATAGGCATGGGATAACATAACCAGCTCAAAACATACTTAAAAGACACAAGAGGCTCTTCATGTAATTGTAAGAATATAATTTATGTGGTGTAGCTGTACATATAAACAAGTGCTACTGTGGGGTGTCCAGCCTTTCTGTTGACAAAAGTGCAAAGCTTCATTTTTCACATCAGTCAGTTGGTGCAGCTGACAGTGTAGGATCGATTTTGCATGTTTGACTGAGTGGCAGTGAAGACATGCTTAATCGAACCAGGAAGTCACCAGAAGTCAATCTGTTAAGACCACGCCAGCAAGTAGCATGTGGTAAGTAGGCATCAGGAAGCTGATGGGAGATAAGCACATTACTGTATCTGTATGTAAGGTAGGCTTAGAAGCTGTGCCTAACAGCTTCTGAGGGGGGGGGGGGGCATCTAATCTGCATGGGTCCGGTATTAGCATGAACACAAAGAGCACAATTAGGTATTAGCATACTAGGTGCAGGGTATAGTGGGTAATGGTATTTGGGGTTAATCTGATCACAAATATGTCAATATCTGTAATTCTACTGAGGGGAAATATGAAACATCGTCTTTTTGTGAATTGCTACTCTCTGTTTCAAATCTGTCTGAGTTAGTTAAAGGGTAAAAACTACTCTTAGTTAAAAAGACATTTGTAGGAAAGGTGACCACATGTTTCAGCCTGAAAGAAGTTGAAAACAGGGGTGGGGGGTTGAGGCTATCTGTGCCTGACTGCCTGTTACCTCCCCTTTCTAATGATAGAGCTGGCTATGCTTCTTCTGAGGCCTTTGTCATTTAAATAGAGGTAGCTGTTTGCGGCTACTAGAAGACCTGGAATCACTAGAGAGGGAGAAAACCATCTCATCTGAGCTGAAATCACTGAAGAGGAGCAGCACATGAAGGAGCCAGTGGACAGTGAGAGCAGCCAGTGGTAAGCTGGGTATTGTGAGTGATCAGTGGGTGGAGCTGGTGGACAGTGAGCAGAGCTAGCAGATGGTGAAAGCAGCTAGCAGTGAGCTGGGCAGCATGAGTGACCGGTGGGCGGAGCTAGCAGACAGCGGTCAGAGCCAGCAGACGATGAGAGCGGCCAGTGGCAAGCTGGACAGTGAGAGTGCCTGGTGGGCAGAGCCACTGGCCAGCGGGTGGAGCCAAGGGATGGTGCTATTGGATGGAGTGAGTGGCCAGTGGATGGCTCCAGTAGAAAGCTGGCATGAAGACACTCCCTATGTACTCTAGGGTTGGTTGGGAGCCTACTTTGCACTGATTCCCCAGATGAGTACTGGTTTTGCCATTAAGTCTTATATGTTCTGTTATGTGGTTTGGGTTGTTGGGAACTTTGATCTGTACTGATTTGCTAAATCCATGCTGATTTCTGTTATTTGGCCTTTTACACTCTGTTTTACTACAGCTAAAAGTTCTGTTTACTACACTCAGACTCATGCTTGTGAGTGGGGAAGCCTTACCCCTTTGGGGTGCCCAGGGAACAGTACAGGATTTCCCAGAAATCTGGGTAGGGGTTCGAGCCAGTTGGTGGTGTTACATTATTGGGAAACCCCTAGGTATAAAACCCAGCCCTTGTTCTGCCAGCCTGCCCTGGCAGAAGGGCTACATGTATGTAGTTTGTGTATTCAGACCTGGGTTAAAAGAGGGCCTTTAGAGGCTGAAGCCCCAGGCCCTGACCTAAAGCAGCCCCCCCAAGACCCTCAAAAATCTGTCCTGGCTGGCCTGAGTGGCGGCTGCAGCCACTCACCTTCTTCCTGCTTGGCCAGGAAGGCCACGCTGTGTGCACCAGCCAGCCTGGGGTGGGGTAGGAGTACCCAGCCTCTGTCCTCCCAGCTTCCAGGAGCAGTGCCAGGTTGTGCTGGCCTGCTGCAGCCCCCGTGAACCCCCCTCAGTAGCGCGGGACCCTCAGTAGCATGGCCTGTGTGGCCACCCTATCCATGCTGGCCTGCAGTCCCTCCCACGGGCCCCCCACCCGGCTGCACCAGCCAACATCAGTGTCAGCTGGGGCCCTGGAGCCCCTGATCCTGCACCTGAGTGGGGAGGGTAAATGGGGGGGCCCACAAGGGTTGGCAGTCTCTCTCCCCACCCACCCTCCATGGGCCTTGATCCAGCCCTGTACACATATCTTCTGTCAATTTCCCCTGAAATCCACTGCCAGTGTAGACCAGGCCAGAATAAACAGTGCCTGAGTGTCTTCTGGTGCTGGCAGAGGAACATTCAGGGTAATGGTGTAATTCAAATAAAATACGTTTCCTACAGGATCACCCTCTTTATATTTTTCTCCCTTTTAAAGGCTTCAGATAATAGAAATTTAAAACATCATCATACTGATAAAGAAGCAGTCCAAGACTGATGGCTTCCTTATATAGTTCAGTAATGTCATTCCTCCTTTCATTGTCTGGACAGTCGTTATTAGGAGAGTATAGCTGATGTCAATGTACCTGCTTCCTCCCCTGGCACATATCAAGTCTCCTCATGTTGGATAGGCAGTATTGCCATTTATGCAGTGCTCATGCACAGTGGAAAAAGGATGCATGAGTTGTCTTCCCCTGCAAGGGTTACTCATATAGTGAGCAGCAGTGTGGGGACAAAGCAACTTCTTGAGCTCCTGCTTCCCCACCTCCGGCACAGATGGGGAATGGACAGACCTTTGGTTCTACCTCCAGTGGGCCAGCCAGTTAGCATAGCTGAGCTCATGTGGAGGGGGAAGTAATTCATATAAGGAGGGGTCTCAAATACACGGCCCATGGACCACATGCGGCCCCTAAATCTATTTCCTGAGGCCTGCAATGACACTCTCGTTACTGATATTTGCAATATCATTATGTGAAAAGGTTTCAGTGGTGCGACTCTCAGGCTAATGTACTAGTCCTCATGAGGCCCTGTACTAGTCCTCATGTGGCCCTCATGGTGATTTGAGTTTGAGACCCCTGATATAAGGTATATGGCTGGAGCAGATTGTTTCCCCTCTGGAATAACGGGGAAACAAGAGGCCATATGGTGACTGAGCAACTATGCATTGCCAGAGTTTGTGATCAAGTCACACTTTGTCCCATATATACCATTTCTCTGTGCTAATTGTTCCAAAACTGTACTTTTAACATACAGAATAGGAGTATTTGGTTTTTCTGAAACTGGTCGGCAATTGCTGATTACCCATGAACCACAAATGCTCTACTTTGAAAGTAAGATTGACAATTACTAAGAACAACCCTTTAGCTTCCAAGGTAGGGTTGTGTTTTCCCATCTTAACTAGTTATGAATGCCAAATATTCTGCTTGGAGCAGGAAGACAAGTGCTGTCTGTAAAGTCAGAAAGCAAATAAGGTATTTGTATGGAATATTGTGGGCCTTGTCACATAAAACAACTCTCACCAATAGTTTATGTAGCTGAGCTATGTCTTTGGAAACTGAATTCAAACCAAAAAAAACAAGCTGTACAGTAACTACCCAAGGTCACAGCTCTCTAGTGTAATTTTACTAACCATCAGTGTAATGCCATGGACCTAATTCTGCAAACACTTATGAACCTTCTTAACTTTGTTAGTGTGACTAGTTCCACTGAAATCAGCTGGCCTGGCCAAGGTAGTAAAGCTACACCTATATGTTGGTAGGCTCAGGCATAAGTAAAAATAAATCACATTAACAGTTAATGAGTTTGCTAATTTGTGAATGCTGGGGTAGGGAAAAAATGAAATAAATCAGAATTTTTCAGTGAGAGCTGTGAGACCTTTGGTGAATGGCATGCTGGAACCAGGGATATTACATTATACAAAACAGGAACTGTCCATGCCGTACTAGATAATTAAAGACTCTACTTGATAACTGTTAACATTACTGAGTACTAAATGAAATAACCAAACTGCTAAAAACACACAAATGAAATAAGTGCTTGTACAAATTAGAGAGGAGAAAATCAAGTCCATCTTCCTGTCAGTCCAGGATCTAGTTTCTTGACGAAAAGCCTGTTCCTTGTGCATGAAGACTAGTGCTGTCCACTACTGCAATTTTATCACATATCTAGTAATATTTAGTATTTTTTAAGCTCCAGTTACAAAAATCAGATATTTACATAAGTAATTTATCTTTCATTTAAAAAAAAACTGTTTCTAGCCTTCATAGTTACAGAGTAGAGCTTAAAAATATGAAGCAAATGCACTACATAGGCTTAGAAACCTGATGGCAAACAAAAAGAATCCAAAATTATCATTTTAAAATAGTGATTTTTAAGCCAGTTTTCTGAATCTGCATCATGAGTTTTGAACATTCGAGGATGGCAGTGCTAGGAGAGAGTAGCCCAGCTGACTTTGATGGGTTTCCTCAGACTACATAAGGTTAAGTACCTACATATGTTTTTGAAGGGTCAGGGCCAGTAAAACTGTAGCACATGTCAAACTGATTGCATTTGATGTATAGGCACCATACAGAAAATGCTTCTTGCATTTTCAAAATAATCTCAAACAAATACAAAAACAATTTAAAAAAAAAGCCTAAATGCACAAATTAAAAGAAAAGTGTCAGATTAAAACTAAGTTCCAAAGGGGTAGCCATGCGAGTCTAGTTCAGCGAAACAAACAAGGAGTCTGGTGGCACTTTTAAAGACTAACAAATTTATTTATCGCATGAGCTTTTCTGGGAGAAAATCCCACTTCATCAGATGCTTAAAGATGGGGAACTCATTAGACTCTTGAAGATGGGGAACTTTGTAGATTCCCCATCTTCAATCACCTGACGAAGTGGGATTTTCTCCCACAAAAACTCATGTAATAAATAAATTTCTTAAGTCTTCTAAAGTTCAACCAGACTCCTCGTTTGTTTACATTAAAACTAGTTTGTTAAAAAAAAAACCTTACAAATAACACCTTCTGTTCAGACGTTTAAAATCCATAACTAATGTCCATAGAGCCAACAGGGCCCACTCAGTATCAGCTTCACTCATTTTCACCATGTGAGGTAATGAGAAGAGTGACTCCTGTTCCTACTCAAAAAAAGCAAGGAGTCTTGTGGCACTTAAAGACTAACAGATTTATTTATATAACAGAGTTTTTGTGGGAGAAAAATCCCAATTTGTCGAACGCTTTGACAACGTGGGATTTTCTCCCATGAAAGCTCATGCGATAAATAAATCTGTTAGTCTTTAAGCGCCACAGGACTCCTTGCTGTTTGTGCTTTACTAGACTAACACAGCTGCTCCTTTGGAACTTGTTGCTAGTCAGTTTCGCTTTCACAAGTCTGTTGGGAGTAACACAATGCTGCTGTAACTGGCTCTCAAACAACACAAGGGGACCTTTTTTTTTTAAATCCATTGTGGGTTTTCTTTTTGGGGGAGGGGGAAAGGAGCACCCAAGTTAGGACTGTTTCTACAAAACCTAAAGGTGGTGCTGAAACTAGCCACTTGACCATTTTAGTCTTGCAGCCATAAATCAAGTGTCTGAAACATAGCTGTAAACATTTTGGAATTAAATCTCTGTTATTCTGCAGTCCCCCTGCCTAGGTGGATGCCCAAAAAGGAGTCTCAGTGAGCTGGACTGCTGGGTGCACATGGGACAGCGTCAATGTGTAAGGGGAAATGTGTCCATGGGCAGTATTCTCCCCAGAACTTGAAATTGGGAGGGGTTAGGGGAGTGTAGGGGATGCTCACTAATTTGGTATAACACTGTTACTAGCTGACAACTGGGGGGTGCTGAGAAATTCAGGGTGTATGGGGGGGTGTTATGAGAATCCCTGGGGAGAGGTATAGGGGATATTGGGGGTGCTCACTAATT
>VOCP01066627.1:0-14399 GCA_007922195.1 Podocnemis expansa | reverse complement strand
CCACACCTGTGGTGCACGCACGCACACACACACACACACACACACACACGTGCACCTAAGCTAGGGGACCAGAGATCGCTGTGCCTTAGTGGCAAGGAAGGGCAGCTGCGGGGCTGCACCCGTGGGGGACTATCGGGGTTGGGGGGCTGCAGCAGCAGGCGCGAGGCGACCCCAGCGCGCGCCCCGCCCCGCCCCCCACTGACCCCCAAGTCATTCTCCGCCTCCTCCTCGAACTCCTCCGAGCCCAGGTCCGACATGCTCCCTCGGCGGCGCGCGGCCTTCTCGTCACCATGGCAACCGCCGCCGCTCCCCTAGCAGCACGCCCGGGCCCCGCCCCTTTCCCGGGCGGAGGGGCAGGCAGGCGCGCGCTGCTGTCCCGGGTCCTGAGAGCGGGATGCCGGCCCAGCCAATAGGAGGCAGCGTCACACTCGGGCGGGAGAGGGCAAGAAGAGAGCGCGGCGCTTATGGGCCCGGGCGCGCGGTGCAGGCGGGGGCGGGGCCTGGCACGCGGGATTCGGGGCAGCCGCCGCGCGCAGGGGGCAGGTGTAAGGCGCAAAGCGTGACGTCAGGCAGACGCAGAGAAAAGAACCTCCCCTCCCCCCCCGCGGCTTTACTGTGCCAATTGTGGGATGAGAGAGGCAGGGCGCGTGCAGCCTGGTGTGTGCATGGCGCTGCTGAGCACCAAAGGCATGGCTACAGCCTGTGCTCTGGCTTAGCAAATTATGGGAGGAGGAGGACCTGATGTGCCATGGCTTTATTAAGCAAACAGAGTCAAAGCCTCTGAGCAAGTGGGATTTTCTCCCACCGAAGCTCCTGCCATAAATCAATCTGTTAGTCTTCAAAAGTGCCACAGGACTCCTTGTTTGTTTTGGGGAGCTAGACTAACAGGGCTACTCAAGAGACTGTTCAGTGCTGAAGTAGAAATGGGTGCAAGCCAAATATCCAAATTTGTACCCGCATGAGCGTAGGGGTTGTGTCCAACTCTAAGCCAGGGGTCTCAGGCAGCTGCTAGAGCTACTTCATGCAGCCTGCAGTGACACGATTGTTACCAATATCATTGTATGGAAAGATTTCAGTGGTGCGGCCCTTGGCATATCGTACTAATCCTCATGTGGCCCTCCACTAGTCCTCATGTGGCCCTCATGGTGATTTGAGTTTGAGACCCCTGCTCTAAGCCAGGGGCATTGCTGGTGTTGAGCATGCTGGGGCACGTGCCCTGGATCAAACGCCAGTGCCCCGGATCTCCGGCCCAATTGAGCCGGAGATCCGGGGCCCAATCCACGGCCAGCTGCAGCCGTGGCAGCCCCGTCCCCGGCCAGGCATCCGGAGCCCGGCTGGCCACCTGGCAGGCCCCGCTCCCTGGTCAGGGATAGGGCCGGGGGGGCTGCGCTGCCACAGCCGGCTAGGCCGCAGCCATGTCAGGCCAGAAGCGGCTGCAGGTGGCCGGGCCCCGCAGCTGCGAGTGGCCAGGCCCCGATCCCCGGCCGGGGCCGCAGCGGCCGCACCCCAGATCCCCAGCCGGGGATCCGGGGCCTGGCGGGCCGCCTGCAGCTGTGGTGTCGCCAGCCCTGGCTGGGGACCGGGGGCCTGGCCGCTGCCACGGCGGTGCGGGAGCAGGCCCGCCGTGGCCTACCCACCCGTGGCGGTGCGCCCCCCCCATCCCTGGCCAGGGGGTGGGGCCGGGGGCTGGGCCTGTGCCCCGGGTCTCTCCCCACCCCAGCACCACCCCTGTTCTAAACTATGCCAGAGTCTCCACATTCAGAAAGCCATTTTATGACTGTTGTTGTGAGAGATTTCAGCTACAAAGCTGTACCGAGAGTTTTGTTTTGGATTCCTTTCTAGATCAGTGCAAAACAAAGGACACACACAGTATGGGCACTCCATAGTGGAAAACAAACAAGTCCTGTGGCACTTTTAAAGTCTTAACAAATTTTGAAAAGACAAATGTGAAAGGCCGTTTTTCCTACTAGAAAATGAAAAGGAACTTTCCCCCTACCACTGGCGAATTTTTTTCTCTTGTTTTTTGAGTTTCTTTAAGTGAACATTGGAAAGCATGTCTTGCAACAACATAAATTATCAGTAGAGGAAATCAATCTAAAGCATCAAATATGGTAAGAAAGTGACAATGAACATATTTAGGATATACTTTAAGGATACCACCAGCTTGACTTTCACACCATTTTCTCTGCCTGGAGCAAGAAAAAGAGGGTGACCTTGGACAGCTGTACACAGGATAATAGAAAACGAAGCTAATCCATCACCATGACATTCAGAACCCCGAGCAGACCAGTGTAAGAGTAAAATCAATGTGGAAACTGGTGGATGTGCTGGGCATCTGAGCATGTGGGAGGATAAAGAGAAAAGAAAAAGAATTGTCAGCTAAGTCTCATGCTTCAGTGCTTTAGCTGATTGCCTCAGGAGTTGGGAAGGATTCCTAGCTTCCCATTGTACAGCACTGCATATCTGGCTAGATGCATTATTTGTGAGACAAGAGAGGATGGGCAACAGGTCTGCTCCCTTTAAATACCTGATGTTAGTGCTATGATATGGGGAAAAAAATATGTTGCCATATACAAAAACAGAAGCAAAGTTTTTAAGGACACACAAACTGAGTTGTCACAGCCAGTATGACCACAGGGAAGTTATTAAACCACTCAGTTGGTGTTCAGGTTACCACAGTGATGGATGATGCAGTATAAACCCAAGGTCAAATAGATAACATTTTCTTACTGATACAGTCCTCTGCGCTGAGTAAATGGGTCTTTTTTTTTTTTAATAGAATCATAGAAACTGGAAGGAACCATGACAAGTCATTGAGTCCAGTCACCAATTTAAGTTGAAAGCTGAGGTGATTTCTCTGACTCCAGAATTCATCTCTGCTCTGGAGACCATTATGTTATTACCAATGTAGACTTATGTCTTGGGCTCACTTTTGATACATTGAAGTCAATGAGAATTTTTTATCAACTCTGGACAGAGGGAGGAGGGGGGCAGAAGGGCCATGAATGGCAAGATTTGTTTTTCTTGGAATGAGCCAGGTAATTAAAAAAAAAATCCTAAAAAAAGAATATTCTCAGATCTTTTACCAGGTCTTCACATCCACCTTTCTTCAGATTGTACAACTTAAACTCTCAATATAAAGTATAGGATATTCATGAGCAAAATATAAACCCTTCCAGTGAAAGAGGAGACGCTTAACACGTCTGTACATATCTCTCTATGTTTATGGCTGGCTGAAAAATAAGTTTGTTTTCTACATGAAAACAAAAGAATGACTTCTCTAGTCCTTCCTTCCCCACACCCTACAAACACAGATACACCTGAGAGGGAGTTTGTCACAGCCTAAGGAAGAAAAAGGAAGAAGCTGTTCTTGAAATACTTGGAGCGCTTCATTTCTTCTTAGCTAAATATAACCTTGCTCCATTTCTATTGCACACCCAAGGGAAGTGCAAATCCTTATCTCAGAACTCTTTCAATCTTACAGCTGACTTCAAGGTAACTGACTTAGTACAGTCCATTCTAAAGATATATTTTCCTGCTAAACCTTAATATAAAAGAAAGGGAGTTTCCCCTTTCGATATTTGGGAGGGGAGAGAGAATGACACACCAAATGCTATTGACAGGAACAATCCTCTTTCACCACCAGGACATTAACCCTTATAAACTCTTCCCCAATACTTCTTTAACAGGTAAAATTACTGTAGCCCCTAATGAAAGAGTTGGCAATACTAAGATACATAGTCTTTTATGCCAGTGGCACTGATAGGTAAAGAAAGAAAAAGTTGTTAATATTACCTTTAGCATATATTTCTTTTTTCATTGCAAGGTTTTTTGCAGTGTGCTTTTAAAGCAAACCTTAAGAAATTCCCAGTTCTACTTTTGGGGCCCAGCTTATAATAATGTAGCAGTAAAATTACCTGAGCTCTTCATATAAGTCATCCTAAACTCAGTTTGGCAAAGGAGACTAACCATGAGGAGACCAGAGAATTAACTAGGCTAATTAGGGCTAATAGTCTCCTCCTTGCTCTCTAATGCTGTGATACTTAATTGGCCAGTTCCTAACTTGGAAGGCAAAGCTGGTTTGGTTGTTCAAAGACAAGTGCCTTCTGCTTGGCATGATTAGCCTTTTCTTTTACCACAGGGTTAGGAGCTGTGACTTCTTCTCAAAGAGCTGATTTATTAGTGGCAGTTTGAACAACATCTGTGACCAGCAGGCTGCAGGCCCTCCTTCCTTCCACATGACTAACCTCTAGTAGTCAAGCCTAGACTACAGTCATGAAGAGTGGCAATCTCTGAGCAATTTACCCAATATTTGCATCTATTTATCCATCATTTATGGTCCGTAGAGTCTTCTCCTTCAGTTCAGAGATCTCTAGTCAGTTTGAACAATGAGAGTCCTGCAGCATCTTAAACACTAACACATTTCTTTTGCAGCCCACTAAAGCTTATGCCTGAAGAAATTAGTTAGTCTTTAAAGTGCCACAGACTCCCATTGTTTTCACTGTTTACAGACTAACATGACTACCTCTCTGGGACTACTCAGTTTGAGAAGCGTGGAGATAAAGACAGTACTTTCGGCGAACGAAGAAAAACCTCCATGACTTTCTATGAAGAACAGGTTTAGGCTTCTCAAGCTAAGATCATCGGAAGAAACATTCATAGAATCATAGAGTTGGAAGGGACCTCATAGGTCATCTAGTCCAACCCCCTGCCAGAGGCAGGACCACTCCCACTTAAACCATCCCAGTCAGGGTTTTGTCCAGCCGGGCCTTAAACACCTCCATTCCGCTCTTCATAGTTATGTTCATGCAATACCAGGCTGCACCCCGACACCATGACATTGTTCTTTTACAATGCCAGATAGCAACAGCCTTTCTGTAACTTGCTCGAATAATGAGATTTGAAAAGAGCCTGTGTCTCTTCTAACCCTATCTGTACCTGTTTGGTGTCAAGAGGCTGGTGACAAGGATCATGGGATTATGTGTGCTGTTTGCTTTTCCTCTCCTCCCATTTTCTCTCAGTTTGTTCTTATTCAGATTTCTGTGGAAGGTGGATCAAAGGTGACATAAGAATGGCAATATGTTGATGTTCAGGCTGTATTTATAGCAGGGGTCTCAAACTCAAATCATTGTGAGGGCCGCATGAGGACTAGCAGAGGGCCACATAAGGATTAGTATGGTAGCCCAAGGGCCGCACTACTTGATACTTTTCCATACAATGACATTGCAAATATTGGTAATGATCATGTCATTGAGAGCCACAGGAAATAGCTTTAGGGGCCACATGCAGCCCGTGGGCTGCGTGTTTGAGACCCCTGATTTATAGTAAGAAAGTTGAAGGAAAAAACCTTTTAGAAAAATTTTAAATTCTTAATGTATTGTCAGTATTCTGTGTAGGCAGGGTTCAACTGAAAATTAGTTTAATCTTCCAGGTGCTTTAAGAAAGGATTGATGAAGGATTTAGAACAGTGGTTCCCAACCTGTGGTCCGTGGACCACTGGTGGTCTGTGATTGTACTTCAAGTGGTTCGTGGGGAGGAAAAGATAACTAGTGCAGGTAAATGCACTCCAGGTAAATGTACTGTGATGAGTGCAATATATTTGTGACTGAGCATAATAAATTATTAGAAATAGCTGCAGTTTTCATGCCTTTTGATATTCAAGTTTGACTCCCATAAGCCATAGACTGTGTTAAAAATGTTTAAAATGGCTTGCTCATGCGGTGGTTCTCAAAAGCTTTCGATAACGATGTAGTGGTCCACATAAAGGAAAAGGTTGGGAACCACTGATTTAGAATATGTGGTTCTGTCAAGGTAACTTACTGCTACATTTTTCTCCGTCACCATTTTCTAAGTGAAGGATTATATGGTTTGGGAGGGACGTCCTGCAGCCTGAAAATATAGACTGAATTGGGTTTTTCAGTCATATTCACATTAGAAAATGCAGAAGAGGATTAATGGAGAGGTCAATTCCCCCTGGATGCCTTCATGGAATTCATCTCAGGTTGTTTCACAGAGAGGCAAGACTTGTTCCACTACCTAATGGCTTGTAATTCCACCTCCCCTGTCATATCTGGGATTGGAGGAGGCAAGTGCCCTCCATACTCACTGTGGTCCCTAGTAGAGCTACTGGTTCCTAATAGAGTAGAGTGGATCATAAGGAGTACCTCTGCCCATCTTCCTCTTCCTCTGACATCTAATGGCCAAGAAACACCATTCAAGATGTTTTCCTTAGTGGAGGACTACATGGAAAAGCCTGGCAATTAGAGTTCCTTCCCTGTGGAAAACCTCCACAAACTGTAGGAGTGGGATAATGGTGCATAGGCAACTAATCTCATCTGTCTGCATGAGACAGGAGTGTGGGACTCTGAACATCATGCTAGGAGCCGTTATTATAGAGGCTAAAACTATCCTTAAATAGCACTCAAGAAGGTAATTCTACAAACTATCCACATTAGGGTGTTCTATTGCCTAATCATTCCAGTAGTTATAGGGTTTCTTAATATTAAACCTAATTTTCCATGCAGCTGTTTGATTGGATTATTACCTTAACCATCCTTACCTGATAAGAATAAATGCTTCCTTGCTTCTTAGAAGTATTCCCATAATATACATGCTCTTTGGGTATAGTTATGCACATCATGCACTGGCAAGCGACGCTGTTCTCCAAAAATGGTAATGCAGACTTTAGCCTTTGTGTTTCCCCTATGATCTGATATCCAAAGGAATCCAGATTCATACCCCCCCAAAATCTAAGGATTTAAATCTGGTATTCTAGTGCTGGCACAACTCTACTTATAAATGTACAAGAGTTGGCATACTTTTTTTTTTTTTTAACAAAAACACTTCTAACCTACATCTTTTTCCAAAAGTTAGTGTCTTTTGATGTTTGATTAGAAAGACACTACTTTAATGGTGGATTTTCACTTCTTTGGATAAAACCACCACAGTTGATGTTTATTTACTGAAGATTAGAGAAATATCTACTTTTGTCATAACAAAAACATTTGTTTTAAATGTTATGGCAGAAATGTCACAACCCTTGGCAGTGTGTTCAAAGCCTTCCCCAGTAAAAGCAATGAAAATTAATGATATTTGTTCCAAAGCACAGAAATAGGTCAGTCACCATGTGCTCCTCCACAACAACTGAAATTACCATCTTGTCTTTGCTGAGTGGGCCTTTGCTGATTCTGTGCCTATGGAAGTCAATGGAAAGACAGAGTTTAGAAGTGCTATCTCAGTCAGGTTTGAACAAACGCTTCTTGGTTCAGTAACTTTCTCTGTTGAATTCCCTTCCTAAGGATGTTAACAAAGTGTTTTCTGTTGACTGTCTTAAAAGAATAGACACCTTGGATCTGTAGCTATTTTTTCTTTCCCTTTTGTTACCAGCTTGTCCCATTTTGGGCTTTTTTTCTTTGCTGAATTTTGATGGCTTGTTATATTTGAACTGGCCCCAATTTTGGTGTAAATGCTTTATATCATATCTCATGTCCTCTATGGGGGAAACAAAGACTGTTAGAACTAATGACAAATGAAAACCAATTGTATCAGTCCCTGGAATTCCGCTACTTCTTTGAACTAAAGTATGAGTAAATGTTGCTGTATGAGACATATGATATAGTATACAGTAACCCATTATTACCTAGAGAAAGCATTAGCTTTTCTGAACTCCTGAAACTGTCTGCATGTACATAAAAGATTAATTCTAAGACAAGAAAATAAGCTCATGCCATATACCATACTGGGAGGGAAACACACACCAGCTGTATACATCTAAGGGCTGTATGTGGCTACAGGAAGCAATATCTACTTTAAGGCCCCAATTCAACAAAGGATCCTATTCAGTAAAGGGTTTAAGAATATGCTTAACTCCCATTGACTTCAATGGGAGTTAAGCATGTACTTGAGCACTCACCGAATCAGGGCATTAAGGAGTTAAGAGTACGCCTTAGTTCAATACAAATCAATGACTTTTGACCAGGAAATTGGATTTCCTTTTCACATTGTGATGTCAGCAGGCATTTAGTCAAGAATGTGTCAATATACAGAGCATAATTACTGTTTATTTTTGGAAGCAAACATACTTTTTTTTTTTTTGCGGTGTGAATTCTGATACAGATGACATGGCAAGAAAGGAAATGGTTTGAATTATCACTCCAACAATGTACTCCAGTCCTCTTACATATCTTCTTTCATAAAGCAAACATCCTCAAAACCCAACAATAATTTTGCGTAGTGCTCTAGCTACACCTGCTCCTCTCTTTTTAAAAACAATGTGTTTTTAAAAAATCTTTTACTCCTGGTCATATCACTCTCTGCATCTCAGGCTGGAGGCTGACCTGACTTTTCCTGCCACTGTTCTCCTGTGTAACTGTCAGGCCCAGACTCCTATCACTCTTTGCATGTGTTCTTGCTTACTTGCTGGCCTTTGGCTAGTTTAGCCACCGTCAGCCAGCGTTGGCATAGTAGTAAGGGCAGCTGGACTAAATGCAGCATCGGTCTCTGGCGTTCTTAGTGAGAAGGTGCTGGAGGAGATTTTTGTTTTCAGCTTCAAAGAGAATTGCATTATCTATTTATTTGAAGGAGGTGTTTGCAAACAGGGATTGATTGGACGTTACTAAACAAAGCAAGCTTTAGGAAATAGGCATGGGATAACATAACCAGCTCAAAACATACTTAAAAGACACAAGAGGCTCTTCATGTAATTGTAAGAATATAATTTATGTGGTGTAGCTGTACATATAAACAAGTGCTACTGTGGGGTGTCCAGCCTTTCTGTTGACAAAAGTGCAAAGCTTCATTTTTCACATCAGTCAGTTGGTGCAGCTGACAGTGTAGGATCGATTTTGCATGTTTGACTGAGTGGCAGTGAAGACATGCTTAATCGAACCAGGAAGTCACCAGAAGTCAATCTGTTAAGACCACGCCAGCAAGTAGCATGTGGTAAGTAGGCATCAGGAAGCTGATGGGAGATAAGCACATTACTGTATCTGTATGTAAGGTAGGCTTAGAAGCTGTGCCTAACAGCTTCTGAGGGGGGGGGGGGCATCTAATCTGCATGGGTCCGGTATTAGCATGAACACAAAGAGCACAATTAGGTATTAGCATACTAGGTGCAGGGTATAGTGGGTAATGGTATTTGGGGTTAATCTGATCACAAATATGTCAATATCTGTAATTCTACTGAGGGGAAATATGAAACATCGTCTTTTTGTGAATTGCTACTCTCTGTTTCAAATCTGTCTGAGTTAGTTAAAGGGTAAAAACTACTCTTAGTTAAAAAGACATTTGTAGGAAAGGTGACCACATGTTTCAGCCTGAAAGAAGTTGAAAACAGGGGTGGGGGGTTGAGGCTATCTGTGCCTGACTGCCTGTTACCTCCCCTTTCTAATGATAGAGCTGGCTATGCTTCTTCTGAGGCCTTTGTCATTTAAATAGAGGTAGCTGTTTGCGGCTACTAGAAGACCTGGAATCACTAGAGAGGGAGAAAACCATCTCATCTGAGCTGAAATCACTGAAGAGGAGCAGCACATGAAGGAGCCAGTGGACAGTGAGAGCAGCCAGTGGTAAGCTGGGTATTGTGAGTGATCAGTGGGTGGAGCTGGTGGACAGTGAGCAGAGCTAGCAGATGGTGAAAGCAGCTAGCAGTGAGCTGGGCAGCATGAGTGACCGGTGGGCGGAGCTAGCAGACAGCGGTCAGAGCCAGCAGACGATGAGAGCGGCCAGTGGCAAGCTGGACAGTGAGAGTGCCTGGTGGGCAGAGCCACTGGCCAGCGGGTGGAGCCAAGGGATGGTGCTATTGGATGGAGTGAGTGGCCAGTGGATGGCTCCAGTAGAAAGCTGGCATGAAGACACTCCCTATGTACTCTAGGGTTGGTTGGGAGCCTACTTTGCACTGATTCCCCAGATGAGTACTGGTTTTGCCATTAAGTCTTATATGTTCTGTTATGTGGTTTGGGTTGTTGGGAACTTTGATCTGTACTGATTTGCTAAATCCATGCTGATTTCTGTTATTTGGCCTTTTACACTCTGTTTTACTACAGCTAAAAGTTCTGTTTACTACACTCAGACTCATGCTTGTGAGTGGGGAAGCCTTACCCCTTTGGGGTGCCCAGGGAACAGTACAGGATTTCCCAGAAATCTGGGTAGGGGTTCGAGCCAGTTGGTGGTGTTACATTATTGGGAAACCCCTAGGTATAAAACCCAGCCCTTGTTCTGCCAGCCTGCCCTGGCAGAAGGGCTACATGTATGTAGTTTGTGTATTCAGACCTGGGTTAAAAGAGGGCCTTTAGAGGCTGAAGCCCCAGGCCCTGACCTAAAGCAGCCCCCCCAAGACCCTCAAAAATCTGTCCTGGCTGGCCTGAGTGGCGGCTGCAGCCACTCACCTTCTTCCTGCTTGGCCAGGAAGGCCACGCTGTGTGCACCAGCCAGCCTGGGGTGGGGTAGGAGTACCCAGCCTCTGTCCTCCCAGCTTCCAGGAGCAGTGCCAGGTTGTGCTGGCCTGCTGCAGCCCCCGTGAACCCCCCTCAGTAGCGCGGGACCCTCAGTAGCATGGCCTGTGTGGCCACCCTATCCATGCTGGCCTGCAGTCCCTCCCACGGGCCCCCCACCCGGCTGCACCAGCCAACATCAGTGTCAGCTGGGGCCCTGGAGCCCCTGATCCTGCACCTGAGTGGGGAGGGTAAATGGGGGGGCCCACAAGGGTTGGCAGTCTCTCTCCCCACCCACCCTCCATGGGCCTTGATCCAGCCCTGTACACATATCTTCTGTCAATTTCCCCTGAAATCCACTGCCAGTGTAGACCAGGCCAGAATAAACAGTGCCTGAGTGTCTTCTGGTGCTGGCAGAGGAACATTCAGGGTAATGGTGTAATTCAAATAAAATACGTTTCCTACAGGATCACCCTCTTTATATTTTTCTCCCTTTTAAAGGCTTCAGATAATAGAAATTTAAAACATCATCATACTGATAAAGAAGCAGTCCAAGACTGATGGCTTCCTTATATAGTTCAGTAATGTCATTCCTCCTTTCATTGTCTGGACAGTCGTTATTAGGAGAGTATAGCTGATGTCAATGTACCTGCTTCCTCCCCTGGCACATATCAAGTCTCCTCATGTTGGATAGGCAGTATTGCCATTTATGCAGTGCTCATGCACAGTGGAAAAAGGATGCATGAGTTGTCTTCCCCTGCAAGGGTTACTCATATAGTGAGCAGCAGTGTGGGGACAAAGCAACTTCTTGAGCTCCTGCTTCCCCACCTCCGGCACAGATGGGGAATGGACAGACCTTTGGTTCTACCTCCAGTGGGCCAGCCAGTTAGCATAGCTGAGCTCATGTGGAGGGGGAAGTAATTCATATAAGGAGGGGTCTCAAATACACGGCCCATGGACCACATGCGGCCCCTAAATCTATTTCCTGAGGCCTGCAATGACACTCTCGTTACTGATATTTGCAATATCATTATGTGAAAAGGTTTCAGTGGTGCGACTCTCAGGCTAATGTACTAGTCCTCATGAGGCCCTGTACTAGTCCTCATGTGGCCCTCATGGTGATTTGAGTTTGAGACCCCTGATATAAGGTATATGGCTGGAGCAGATTGTTTCCCCTCTGGAATAACGGGGAAACAAGAGGCCATATGGTGACTGAGCAACTATGCATTGCCAGAGTTTGTGATCAAGTCACACTTTGTCCCATATATACCATTTCTCTGTGCTAATTGTTCCAAAACTGTACTTTTAACATACAGAATAGGAGTATTTGGTTTTTCTGAAACTGGTCGGCAATTGCTGATTACCCATGAACCACAAATGCTCTACTTTGAAAGTAAGATTGACAATTACTAAGAACAACCCTTTAGCTTCCAAGGTAGGGTTGTGTTTTCCCATCTTAACTAGTTATGAATGCCAAATATTCTGCTTGGAGCAGGAAGACAAGTGCTGTCTGTAAAGTCAGAAAGCAAATAAGGTATTTGTATGGAATATTGTGGGCCTTGTCACATAAAACAACTCTCACCAATAGTTTATGTAGCTGAGCTATGTCTTTGGAAACTGAATTCAAACCAAAAAAAACAAGCTGTACAGTAACTACCCAAGGTCACAGCTCTCTAGTGTAATTTTACTAACCATCAGTGTAATGCCATGGACCTAATTCTGCAAACACTTATGAACCTTCTTAACTTTGTTAGTGTGACTAGTTCCACTGAAATCAGCTGGCCTGGCCAAGGTAGTAAAGCTACACCTATATGTTGGTAGGCTCAGGCATAAGTAAAAATAAATCACATTAACAGTTAATGAGTTTGCTAATTTGTGAATGCTGGGGTAGGGAAAAAATGAAATAAATCAGAATTTTTCAGTGAGAGCTGTGAGACCTTTGGTGAATGGCATGCTGGAACCAGGGATATTACATTATACAAAACAGGAACTGTCCATGCCGTACTAGATAATTAAAGACTCTACTTGATAACTGTTAACATTACTGAGTACTAAATGAAATAACCAAACTGCTAAAAACACACAAATGAAATAAGTGCTTGTACAAATTAGAGAGGAGAAAATCAAGTCCATCTTCCTGTCAGTCCAGGATCTAGTTTCTTGACGAAAAGCCTGTTCCTTGTGCATGAAGACTAGTGCTGTCCACTACTGCAATTTTATCACATATCTAGTAATATTTAGTATTTTTTAAGCTCCAGTTACAAAAATCAGATATTTACATAAGTAATTTATCTTTCATTTAAAAAAAAACTGTTTCTAGCCTTCATAGTTACAGAGTAGAGCTTAAAAATATGAAGCAAATGCACTACATAGGCTTAGAAACCTGATGGCAAACAAAAAGAATCCAAAATTATCATTTTAAAATAGTGATTTTTAAGCCAGTTTTCTGAATCTGCATCATGAGTTTTGAACATTCGAGGATGGCAGTGCTAGGAGAGAGTAGCCCAGCTGACTTTGATGGGTTTCCTCAGACTACATAAGGTTAAGTACCTACATATGTTTTTGAAGGGTCAGGGCCAGTAAAACTGTAGCACATGTCAAACTGATTGCATTTGATGTATAGGCACCATACAGAAAATGCTTCTTGCATTTTCAAAATAATCTCAAACAAATACAAAAACAATTTAAAAAAAAAGCCTAAATGCACAAATTAAAAGAAAAGTGTCAGATTAAAACTAAGTTCCAAAGGGGTAGCCATGCGAGTCTAGTTCAGCGAAACAAACAAGGAGTCTGGTGGCACTTTTAAAGACTAACAAATTTATTTATCGCATGAGCTTTTCTGGGAGAAAATCCCACTTCATCAGATGCTTAAAGATGGGGAACTCATTAGACTCTTGAAGATGGGGAACTTTGTAGATTCCCCATCTTCAATCACCTGACGAAGTGGGATTTTCTCCCACAAAAACTCATGTAATAAATAAATTTCTTAAGTCTTCTAAAGTTCAACCAGACTCCTCGTTTGTTTACATTAAAACTAGTTTGTTAAAAAAAAAACCTTACAAATAACACCTTCTGTTCAGACGTTTAAAATCCATAACTAATGTCCATAGAGCCAACAGGGCCCACTCAGTATCAGCTTCACTCATTTTCACCATGTGAGGTAATGAGAAGAGTGACTCCTGTTCCTACTCAAAAAAAGCAAGGAGTCTTGTGGCACTTAAAGACTAACAGATTTATTTATATAACAGAGTTTTTGTGGGAGAAAAATCCCAATTTGTCGAACGCTTTGACAACGTGGGATTTTCTCCCATGAAAGCTCATGCGATAAATAAATCTGTTAGTCTTTAAGCGCCACAGGACTCCTTGCTGTTTGTGCTTTACTAGACTAACACAGCTGCTCCTTTGGAACTTGTTGCTAGTCAGTTTCGCTTTCACAAGTCTGTTGGGAGTAACACAATGCTGCTGTAACTGGCTCTCAAACAACACAAGGGGACCTTTTTTTTTTAAATCCATTGTGGGTTTTCTTTTTGGGGGAGGGGGAAAGGAGCACCCAAGTTAGGACTGTTTCTACAAAACCTAAAGGTGGTGCTGAAACTAGCCACTTGACCATTTTAGTCTTGCAGCCATAAATCAAGTGTCTGAAACATAGCTGTAAACATTTTGGAATTAAATCTCTGTTATTCTGCAGTCCCCCTGCCTAGGTGGATGCCCAAAAAGGAGTCTCAGTGAGCTGGACTGCTGGGTGCACATGGGACAGCGTCAATGTGTAAGGGGAAATGTGTCCATGGGCAGTATTCTCCCCAGAACTTGAAATTGGGAGGGGTTAGGGGAGTGTAGGGGATGCTCACTAATTTGGTATAACACTGTTACTAGCTGACAACTGGGGGGTGCTGAGAAATTCAGGGTGTATGGGGGGGTGTTATGAGAATCCCTGGGGAGAGGTATAGGGGATATTGGGGGTGCTCACTAATT
>VOCP01066538.1:0-15933 GCA_007922195.1 Podocnemis expansa | reverse complement strand
CCAATCCCCTGGGCTTTCCTTGCTGCCTGCCAGCTCCCCGATCCCCCTCCCCCCACTGTCCACTGGCTCCCTGAGTCCCTGACCCCCAAGAACCTTCTTTGATGACTCCCTGACCCCCCCGCCACCCCTTCCCCGTCCATGTGCCGGCTCCCTAACCTTCAGGGCCCCTTCTCTCTTACCTGGCCAGAGCTTCAGGGGCATCCTGATGAGTTGCTCCCTGGCCAAGCTGCTCCCACCCTGCCCACACACCTGAGCACACTCAAGGTGGGAGATTTAAAAACTGTCAGCCTAGCTGGAGTGGCCACACTGTGTGGGCAAGGAAGGGTGAAACATGCATTGCGCCCAATTTTTCTTTTCTTTTGTGGTGGGGAGAGCTGGAACACTGGGCCCTCAATTTTATGAGCTCTGGAATGGCAGTCCAGTGTGTTGCAGCTTTTATTAATCTCTGATTTTAGGTAAGGGTACTTATTTTGGGTTTTGGTGGACATATTTTACATTTGTCTTTGAGCTTTTGCCTCAGTACCAAAGCATCCCAAAGTCTCTGGGCTTCAAATGTGACTGGGTGGCAATAAATCAGTGACAGTCAACAAACCCTACCCTAGTTGCATTGAGTACTTGGGAATGGAACACATCAGGCAAAGGTGTGTTATCTAGAGAGTGTTTAAAACTTTAGCTAAGAAGCTAAGGGAAGTTCAGCTCCCGCACATCCTGATATAGGCAGATGTTCGTCTCTGTTTGTTACCCAACCACTCAGTATGTGGAGATTCAAATTTAATGACTTCCTGGAACACCCTGCCAAACACAGTGTGTTCTCTGCATCACAGGAACCAATGAGAAAAAACAGTTCTCCATTCCCAGTGTTGCATGAGTACCAAAATAACCCTCAAGCAGGTAGATGTTTTACATGTGACAATGTCTGCTAGGATGACTTTACTTATTAATAAGGCAAATTTGGAGACTTCCAAAAGTCCTTCAGAAGACCACTTTGTTCACTTCAAACTGAGTGGAGAGAGAGAGAGGAGCGGGGGGAAAAAAAACCTACCCAGAGGAAGCATCAAGCACCTTTTCAAAGACAGATACTTTAGAATACTTTGTACTGACATCCAGTCTCAGGTTCCCTTGTAATGGTGGCTATGACTAAGAAGGCAGGAAAGGGACAAGTTAAAACTACTCCCAATGAAAGAGAGGTTGTTTGTCTTCACTAGCATTGTGAACCATCAGGGTCTGTTAGCTAGAAATAACTATTCCACCTGGGGTACAACATTTCAAGGCAAACTCCGAGTAAAGTGAAAGAGGATTTCTAGGTTTTTCTAAATGAAGACCACCTAGCTGTTTTGTGGGCTGTATTGGATGAGGTAAATTCAATGGGTCAAATGATGATCACAGCAACCACTATGTGTCAGGCCTCTTGAGGGCAGGCATTGAACATACCTATTGAAAATTAACAAACAATAGAGGACTTTCTCTCTGATACATCAAATTTAATTTTGGGAAAGACCAATTAAAGTTTACATTCCCTAAAAGAATACACACATGATGAGTTGCCTGTGCAGTTGAAGGCTGAGTTTTCAACTCTGTGATCCTTCCCTCTATGGTGTATGTGGTGGAAAGCTGGGCCACCACCAAAGAGGATGAAGACAAGATGGCCATAACTCAACAGGCAACGGAAAGAAGGATGTATAGAATTTCCTGTAGAAACCACATAACAAACCAAGAACTGCATTAACGAACGAAAGTGAAAGACATTGTCGAATATATCTATGAAGCTAAAAAAGATGGGTGGGACATGTCATCTGCATTTACAACAACAGGTGGACATCTCAACTTATTCATTGGATTCCATATGACTGTAAATGGCCTCTTGGTCAGCTGTGGATGAGATGGGCAGATCCAAAAGTAAAAGCTCTTAGACAGGAGTGGAAGCAGATCGCTCTCAACAGAGACAAGTGGATTCAGATCAACCTGCAATTATGGCATTCTTCAAACAAGGATATAGCAAATAGATGATGGCTTGGATACAGGTGATACAGGTGAAAAGAATACAGGGTGACCTGAAGTTTTTGTTGTTTGCAGTGTTGCAGCTGTTTTAATCCCAGGAAATTAAACTGACAAAGTGGGTGAAGTAGTATTTGTATTAAACTAACTTCTGTTCATGAATGAGACAAGCTTTTGAGTATACAGAGCTCTTCCATAGCTCTTCGTTAATCAAAATCTTGTCACTTGCACTAACAGAAATTGATCCAACAACAACAACAACAAAAAATACTTCATCTACTTTGTTTCTGCAGTCTTTAAGCAAGGGGAATCTCTATACATAAATATTATAGGGGGCCCTAGACCCCACTGGCTGCCTGGGCCCTGATCCGTTCTTTTACACTCTCCCGGCAGTCCGCTCAGCTCTTCCCTACCCCCGGTGGCCCTTAAACCCTTTCCTAACCCCACAGGCCTGCTGCTGGCCACTGCAACTCCAGACTGATGCCCCCTGAACCCTTTCTTCACCGGGCCCACATGCCTGCTCCTGCACCCTGCCCCAGCTCCCCTACCTGGCCCGGAGGGAGACCGGGGCCACGGCAGAAACTGAGGCCCCTGGCATGACCCTGCTCTGAGCATGCTCAGAGCAGGTTCAGGCCAGAGCAGAAATTTTACAAAAGTTTTAAAAACTCTCAGCCCAACCTGGGGCAGCTCCATCCCAGGCAGAAGACTCTGTCAGAGTCTTCCAGCCAGGTGCAAGCTGCAGTTGGTGGCATGCCCCTTGCACGGGGGCATCATGGCGCACCCTCCCACAGTTTTGGAGAGCACTGCTTGGGGGCTGGCCCTGAGTTTTAGGTTGGCTGAGGCCCCCTGAGGCCCCCCCCCCAAGCAAAGCCAGTGCTTTAAAGCATTTATACTCCTGCTTAAAGGAGTTAACTATTTTGCTCTGTCCAGCAGAGATATCAGTTTTATTCTTTGAAGTAGCCTGGTCTGTCCAGGCTACAGAAGAAGAAGAGACCACCTCCTACTAACTCCAAGCATCCTCCCAGTTTAAAAGTCTGACTTCTTTTTTGCGAGCAGTGAACCACTGTTATTTTCACTCCCTTTTTCAGCATATTTTCTCACTTTGTAAGAGCTTTGGAGCTACGTTATATCAGACTGATTGATTCTAAGCACAGTGGAAATAGGATTTATTTTGAAATTCATTTCTGTTCCCCTGTCCCTGTCCCATTTCATTGACTGGTCTCATGAGAAAATTATGATTTCAGAATTTTAGCCTCTATTGCAATTTGGGGTGAGAGAAGTCATGCCTATTCAGTATAAGGTAAGGGATTCTAATCCTGCCATTTTATTATTGTGAAATCAAAAGGAGAACTCAGACCTGTTTTAGATTTGTGAAACCTCTGCAAATACGTTAAAATAATATATTTGTATCTATCTTTTCTAACTTTTATTGTCCTATCTCTATCTCACAGTGACTGGCTTTCTATCCTTGACTTTCAGAAAAACACTTCAGTGTGGCTTATGCTCTAGAGTTATAGAAGTTTAAATCATATGTGGGTTTATTATTGGTTCACAGTCATCCCCTTTAGTCTGTCATCAACCCCTCCCTCCCAACTCCAGTATTCACAGAGGTTTTGTCTACACTGCCAAAGATATTGCAAAATAGTTATTTCAAAATAATTATTTCAAAATAACATTATTTCAAATTTATTATTTTGAAATAGGAGTCTAGTGGTGACTCTCTATTTCAAAATAAGGTAGGATTTTTTTTTTCAATATAGAGAGTCTTCACTAGACTCTATTTCAAAATAGAGGAAGGCAGGGAAAAGCATAGGGCCATTATTCTGAAAAAAGCCAATTCTGAGGCTTAGAATGGCTTTCTTCAAAATTGCTATATTGAAAGAATTGCTCTTTCAAAACAAAAGTGGCTTATTTATTTTGAAATAGTGCTTAATTTTTTTTTCAATAAAAAAGCACTTATTTCAAAATAATAAAATGCCTGCATGGACAGGTGAAAAAGTTGTTTTTTTGTGTGTGTTTTTTTTTTTTAAGTTCAACACCTAAAAAAACAAAAACAAACAAACAAAAAACAGTGTAGACATACCCAAAGTGCATGATCATGGATATGCACATCTCAAAAGATGTGGGCCAGGTGTATCCATCGTTGATCAATTGCACTGAGCTCAGACCAACCAAACAGGAAGTGGAGGAAGGCATCAAGAAGATCCAATTCCTCTTTCATTTATTGGGCCTGCTGATTATCAAAGAGAAATTTCTCCCTGTACAGGAAATTGAATTTGTAGGAACTGTTCTCAACTTTGCCTCAGGCAGGTTTCTAGCAATATTTGACCTCTGAAAAGAATTCCGAGTTTTTCTCTGTAAATAGGAAGAAACTGCCTGGAACTTTTTGGACATATGGTAGCTTACACATGGGGTAGCTCAGAATGGAAGATTTCCCCCCAGTCATGCAAAAAATAATTGAACTTTCTCTACTCTTGCTTTCATCTTCCATGTGACACAATTACTCATGTACTTCAACTGTTCTGTTTTCCCCGTACTGGTAGAAGGAGCCTGCCAATGAATAAAATGTAGTTCCCTTTACTTCAACTCTAGCTTCTGTGGTGTCTGTTAGATGCTTCATATCTCAGCTAAGGTAATATCTATGGAACTTTTGGAATGAAAATCTCTTGTCAGGTCAATAAAAACAATGAGAATCTTGTGGCACTTTAAAGACTAACAATTTGCGGGGGGGCATAAGCTTTCATTGGCCGCAACACACTTTGTCAGATGCATGAAGTGGAAACTACAGTTCGAAGGTATTTATACACATTAGGGGATGGGTGAGAAACATTACAATGAGGAGGGCAAGTGTTAGTAAAGTCAGTTCAGTGAGGGTAGATGAGGCCCTCGTTCATAACTGTGGATTAGAAAATGAGAATCTGAGAGGAGGGACAATTACATTTTTCAATGAGAACCATTCCAAGTCCCTATTCAAATCCAGTCCGACTGCATGTAGTTTTCATATGAGTTCTAGCACTGAAGTTTCACGCTGAAATTAGTTTTTGAAGTTTCTTCATTGAAGTCTGGCAACTTTCAAGTTTGCCACTGAGCATTCAGGAAGACTGAAGTGTTCTCCTACTGTTTTACGAATATTACCATTCTGGATGTCCAATTTGTGCCTGTTTATTCTTTTGCCTAAGGAACGTCTGGTTTGGACAATGTACGTGGCAGAGGGTTAGATGTCCCGGTGAATGAGTTCTGATGGTGTGACTGACATGGTTAGTACCTGTGATGTTGTCATTAGAAGTGATGTGTGGGCAGAGCTGGCAATGGAGTTTATTTCAGGCATAGGTTCCTGGGTTAGTGTTCTTGTCATATGGTGTCTGGTTGCTGTGTCAGATCAGTGTTTCTTACCTAAACTGTAGGTTGTTCAAAGGAAGAGGTCACAGCAATATTTTATTTCAGTCATCAAGGAGGTGCCAGATAAGTCTTCCTTTGCTAGGAAGCAGTGAACTTCTAGACTTCTACATCAAGGGCAGGGGGGAGCTGGAAAACCTTTTCTGAAATCATCTCATCTCCCTGGGTCTCAGAACTCCTTGTCAAACTGTAACCAAAAGGTCATTCAGCAGACACTATCAATGATCCCTCATGTCTCCAGTTTTAAAGTTCTTTTTCAATTTTGGGGAATGCCAGAGGTGAACCTGTTTGCCACAAGGGGAGGACTCCATCCAGGTCCCATGACTCTCTGATTTGAATGTCCAGAAGAATAACTGTGATAATTGAATCTGATTTACAGTATCAAGCTTGCCATAAAACTTCCCCAAAATAATTCTCAGAGCATATCTTTTAGAACATCTTAATCTTGATTTTTAAATGGTCTTTAATAGAGAATTCCATAGGAAACTAGTTAGTGTTCCAGTGACTAACAATGCTCGCTGTCAAAAATGTATGCCTTATTTCCATTTTGGATTTATCTAACTTCACCTTCCAGCCATTGTATTGTATTGTACTTTCTTTGCTAGATTGAAGAGCCCACTATTAAATATGTGTTGTCTGTGCAGATACTTATAACACTTCATCAAGTTATGTCTAAACCTTTTCTTTGTTAAGCTGAACACATGGAGTTCTTTGAGTCAATCAAAATAAAATATATTTTCCCATGATTTCTTCATTCTCATGGCTCTTCTCTTAACCAATTCCAGTTGATCAAAAGTGGACTTTCAATAGTGGACACAAGAATTGGGCACAACATTCCAGTAGCAGTCTCACCCATGCCAAATTCAGAGGTAAAATAACTTCAGCTTGAGACTCCTGGGATTTTTTTGATTCCCGCCCCCCCCCCCCCCCAAGATTCTTAAGATTGCACTTTACAACTGATTATTTGTCACAACCCTCAAATCCTTTTCTGAAGCAAATATAACACACAACTTTCTACTGCTGGGGAAATGGAAACATTTCTACACCCTTTCATCCCCCATTCCAATGGTGCTGACAATGACGGGCAAACTCAGGCAAGATCATGCTCTTCTGATTTTGATAGAACCAATCTGATCGCATTTGACACTGATTCTCTGACTTGTTAAACCTCTCTGTTCAAGATCCAATAAGATCCTTTCTCAGGACCCACACATTGTTTCATAGGAACATAGCCAGACTCTACATCTGAACCTTGTTAGCCTATATCAGACTACCTGGGTGCTTAATAGTTAAATCATCAGGAAGCTGCCTATTCTACTGAAGTTCAGACTGTTCTTTGAATAATAGGAAGTCACTTACCAGGTACACTTACCTCATGAAATGGAAAAATACCTCTTCTTCACAGGCTCCCATTCAGTTTTATTATGAATTATCTGTTTTTACCTGAAAGAGAAAGTATTTTCTAACAGTTTCCTGAGGGTTCATCTAGTTTCTAGTTCTGTATTCTGCTACCTTATATATGTGAGATCTGTTTTATCCAACCCTACAAGTTTCTTGAAAAATATAGTAGAATTTTCCCACCTAGTTAAAGATCCAACTCCATCATCAGATCTGACTTTAATTCTTCATGACTAATGGGGACCCCCTTTTAAACCTATATACTAGTTGTCTCATCTTTTGATGAAAGTAACATTTTTGATAGAACTTGTTTTGGCTAGGATAGTTGCAGAACTTCACTCCTTGATGGGTAATTCCCCTTTATATGGTCTTTTATTATGAAAAAGTTGAGTGCATCCTAATGCCAAATGGCTGAACTTTTGGGATTTGCATATGAATCAGGCTATATAAATATTTGTTTTTCCTAAAAGGGGAAAAACACCTTTTAACTATTGCACATTATTGGTGTTTTATTTGTCAAAACTAAAATATTTAGAACTGTCATTTCCAACCTTGGATCAAGGACCACAGAAATCATCTTATAACTCTGAAGGGCACCAGTCGCTGTCATCAGCCTCCTCCACGCAAGGTATAGTCAGATGGAAGAATTTGAGTGATGAGGCTGCCTCCTTGTTGATCTCCCATCTCCATGGCTGCAGCAGGGCAACAGCACATGTTCTGTAGCCCTGTATGCTTTGCTTGGCTCCTTAGGCAGTAACTCCCTTCTGCACCCAGCAGAAGGTAGTTGTGGTCCACTTTGAAAGCCCTTGCAGGTCAGTTTGGCTCCTGGGCCACAGATTAGGAATCACTGGCTTAGAACATCTCATGTATTCCTGTCCTTTGCTGAAAAAGAAGCCTGTTACTACTCAGAGGATGTCTTCCTGCATTTGTTTGCGCTATGACATTGCTAATGCTTCCTTACTTCAAAGAACGTTAGCACATTCTACAAGAGCTAAAGTGGCTTTTGCAGCTTTTTCAGAGTTGTGTTTGCCAGTGACATATGGAGATCTGCAACTTGATCTTTAATTCATAGGTTGACCACTTAAACTATTTCTCAGGCTTCTAGAGAGGATGGCAAATTTGGGAGAATGATGCTATTGTACTTCTCCTTCTGGCAGTACTTAACAGATCGCCTAAAGTTAAATAAAACAAACAAGGAGTCCTGTGAGCTTTTGTGGGAGAAAATTCTGCTTTGTCAGACGCTTTGAGGATGGGGAAACTTATAGAATGGAAGGAATATAAATGCAGGAAAATGTAAGTCATAGGATCAGGTCATGCTGTAAAAGCAAATAGAAGCAGTTGTTAAGAGTCAAACGCTGGGGATCAGCATATAGAGGAAAATGAGGTCAAATCACCTTACAGTGTGACCTGTTCCTATGATTTCTACTTTCTTGCATTTATTTTTCCTTTCATACTGCAAGTTTCCCCATCTTCAAAGTGTGTGATGAAGTGGCATTTTCTCCCGTGAAAACTCATGTGATAAATTAAATTTGTTAGTTTTTAAATGTGCCACAGGACTCCTCGTTTAGACAAGACTAACATTGCTACCCCTTTGGAATTAAAGTTGAATGGATCTGAATTGGTGCACAGATCACTTGCTGGTTTGAACTCAAGTAAATAATGTATTCTCTGTAACTTGAGGTCTTTAAATCAAGTTAACATTTTTGTAAAGTATATTTTTCATAGAAAGGTCAACTCCCATGAAATAACTTAAAAAAAAAAAAGAAAAGAAAAGAAAAGAAAAAAAAAAGTCAAACTCTAGTCCCAATGGAGGTGCCAGGACTACAAACTTAAGAAAAGTAAGAATGATTCTGGTGCATGGTTATGGAAAAACTTTTCTGATGGAAGTTGTAGGCTTCAAGTAAGATGCAAGATTACCTATCTGGCCACTTCTGGTCTTCTGGCAGACATCTTAGTATATCTGCAAAATTCTAGTTTGTATTTCAGCTCTCCAGAGGATGTTTAAATTCTTCCAGACTTTCAAATGAGACTTAGAATTTAGCAAGCTTCAAAGAATTATTTGTCATTCTATATGGCTTACAAGACTATCCAGAGTTATAATAAAACAAGCAAGGAGACCTCTGGCACTTAAAGATCTAACAAATTTATTTAGTGTATGAACTTTTGTGGGATAAAATCCTACTTTTTCAGATGCTTTGAAGATGTAATTATTGATAATAAGAAAAGAGTATTGGGAGACAAAACTGATTCAGGCTTTATATGAATATCTAACTATTAGAGATTGACAGACTTTTATGAGATACAGCTGCCCCACATCTCTTTGCTGTGGGAGTTTCTTGCACCTTCCTCTGAATCTTCTATTATTGGAGACAGGCTGCAGGACTAGAGAACTACAGCTCTGTTTCAGTATGGTGTTTTCTGTGTTCTACATTATTGTCAATATCCTGTCCAAAACCCCTGCTTAGTTATGATGATAGGCAACTTCTGTGTTCAACTGCAGAGGTGGCTCCATTTCAAGAGTAAGTGCTATTTCTAAATGCCATATTCCACACTACCTTATCAGCATACAGTGAGTGAGTGGTTAAGGCATACAACTACAGTCCTGAATGTTGTGGGTGTTTCTGTTTCACAGTCTTACTCTGAAAGCCTGTCTCTAGCTCACTCAGTTGCAAAGTGCGTATCTGATCCATCTGGTTGGGGTAAAGGTGACTGGATGTGATGCTGACCTCATCACTCCCATGAATACCATAGACTATGAGACTAATGTGCCTTAACCATGTTTCAGCCTAATTAGTCAGTGTCTCTGAGGAACTTTTGACTTTAACTTGATATACAACCTTATAGGAGTATTACAAGAGTAAAATAATTAATATTTCTAAACCAACTTGAAATCCTTGATGATGCCTCACATTCTACAATTGAAATTATTCTGATAATATTGTGATGAGCACAGTATAAATGCTTGCACACCTATGCAAATACAAAGTAGTTATTTTACAATATCAAATAATTTACATCTAGTTCCATAGCCCCAATGCCATGCATATATTAATGTGGCTGATTTTCACTTCAGTATGTTCTGTAACATTTCTCATTTTCAAAATGAGTAATTATATTTGAAATGGGCGATAAAAAGAGTCACTATTTAAAATGAATAAATAAAATTATAAAGTCATAAATATCAGAGATCAGTTTTCTCACACAGAAGGTATACCAAATCTCAATTTTTCTTTAAATATTTGAGCAGGTGGGACATATCGCTTATTCTTATTTGACAGCCATGTCCATATAAATTGACCTTCAATTAGGTATTACAAAATACATCAGTTCTGACTCCCTTGATGCTAAAAGAACAATTGATAGGCTTCTTTATCTGCTGTCTGCTTTGAAGACAAATGTTCCTCTTGGTAAAAATATAAAAGTTTTATTAAATAAGTCAGTTCTGCAATCCTCTGCATTTTAATCCATGGTGTTTTCTGTAGTCTGACATAAAGTGTCTATTTTTTTCTTATCTGCATAAATATTTATCTAAACTTCCTGGAACATATCTTTTACTATAAAATATGAAATGGAATTGGTTAATGTTGTTTCAGAAACACATTCAATAAATAGAATTTTGAATTCCACTATCCAACCTGGTAAAACTAGGAAACTCTCTTATTTCACATAGATAATTCAGAAAAAAAAATCTGAAAATTCCAGATATTTTAGTTTCAGATGTTTTAACAAAATTGGACTTTAGCAAGGCATGGTTAATTTGTTAAATATCTGAAAACACAAGTGAAAGCTGAAGTATAAGAATTTACTGTATGAGAGCTTTTACCATAAGGTTTAAAATTATTTTTTCCTAAAAAAAATTTCACTAATTCCATAATTTCCACCTTAATGAGGACCTCAGTCATAAATTCTATTACTATCTTTCTTGCATTCACTACTTAGCAGGGAAGGAGAGCTAATAACTGATGACACCAAGACGCTTGAGGTGCTTAATGCCTGTTTTGCTTTAAGAGTATTCACATGCCCGACTACATCATACAATATTAAGAAGAAGGGTGGAGGAACACAATCCAAAATAGGGGAAGAACAATTTAAAGAAGAACAAAATAAGTTAGATGAATTCAAGTTGGCAGGGTTTGATCAAATTCATCATATGGTACTTAAAGACCTAGCTGAAGCAATCTCAAAACTGCTAGCATTTTTCTTTGAGGACTCCTGGAGGATGAGTGAAGTCCTAGACCACTGGAGAAGGGGGACTGTGTCTTTAGAGCGGAGAACAGAGAACCTAAGTGATAATAAACCAGTCAGAATAACTTGGATACCTAGAAAGATACTAGAACAAATTAATAAACAATCAATTTGTCAGTACCTAGAGGATAGTAGGATAATAAATAATATCCAAAATGCATTTGCCAAGGACAAATTGTTCGTGCCTGATGTACTAATAGGGGGCCGCATGCCCGGGCACCCCATTTGCCACCAAGTGCACACTAAAAAACCCCTTATGGACAGCGTAAGAGGCTCTGGCCTGGAATCTGGGAGGCTACAGACTAGCATAACTCAAAGGTAGTAACTTCGTGGGAACCGAAACCCACCTAGGAATTTATGACCACCTGGAACATTAGGTCCCACCTAGGCATTTATGACCCTCCTAGGAATTTGGGCCCACCTGAGAATTTATGACCCACCTGGAAATTTGGGTCCCACCTAGGAATTTATGATCCACCTAGGAATCTAGTACCACCTGGGAATTTTAAACTTAATTAGAAAATTACTATCTCAATCATGGGAACACAAACCCCCCCAGCGTGGGAACCAGAAAAAACACTGAGCTAAAAATCCTATAAAAAAGGGGATACCAGCTGGCAAAAGTTATGGAGGTTCAAGTGTTACCTGCCAGATCTGATCACCCTGACAGCTGGATCTCCCGAGGAAAGCTAGCTCGTGTCGTGTTCCTTACCATGCCTCTTGTGTTCATGCTGCTGGTCAGTGGAGCCTGGGTTGTGGTACGTATATAGGAATCCCCTACAAGTACATTGCAGTTTGTTTTACCTTGCCATTTTGTCTTGTTGGGAATACCTAGCCGTTTTACTTTGTTGCAAATACCTTACAGTTTTATCTTGTAGTTTTTGCCTTACTGTTTCATTGTGTTACTTATATAGATTTGCAGTTTTGCTTTACGGTCTTGCTGTGTCACTTATATAGATTTGCAGTTTTTGCTTTACTGTTTTACTGTGTTGCTTATATAGATTTGCCACCTTAGTTGGTCTTGTAAGGTTGCTGTTTTAGTTGTTAATTGCTACCTCAAGTGTCACTGTGATTGCCCATTGAAAAATTTTCCCCGTTGTTGCTCTAAATAAACAAACCCATTTCTCAGTTCAAACTACTGAGTCCGGTGTCTCCTTCTCCCATCGCGGTTGGGAACCAACACAAATCATGATGAATCCACCAACCTATTTTCCTTCTTTGACAGGGTTTGTCAATTAATGGGTTCAGAGACAAATCTATAGAAGTGATCATTTTGATTTTAGTGAGGTTTGTGACAGTCCCACCTAAGTGTCATAGGCACACTAAGGATATGTGGTATAAATGAAACTCCTAAATTTGATGCAGGTACAATTGATATATCATACTCAAATAATAGGTATGAATGGCTCACTGTCAAACTGAAAAGACATATCTACTATGGTCTGAATCCAGTACTAGCTACTATGGTCTGAATCCAGTACTAGCTACTATTTTCATTAATGATTTGGAGAATGGGGGGGGGAGTGTTCTTTGTAGCCTAATCTATAGACTATGTATTAATTTATGTAGTACTTAATTTCCAATTCTTACTGTGAGAGATAAGAGGTCTTCCTCCCAGGATTAGGCCCAATATTATTTAAATTATTTAGGTGGGAACACCAAAACACAAACATGCACACTCTTTCTCTCTCTCTCTCTCTCTCTCTCTCTCTGTAGGAACTCTTCTATAGTTACAGATAGTTTATTAATACATTTAATACAGTCACACACACTACAGCACAGTAAGATAGAAATACTACAGAATATACTTCTGCACATCCATATACTTATCTGAAATGCTAATCATCATTATCTTCACCACCATCACCTTTCCCTTTATCTCTGGTGACCATTATTCTGGCACCCCCCAAGAACTACGTCTTTCTCCTACTGCCCCAAGGCTGGGATATAACTTTTATAATATTCTGACCTCCATTATGTTTGATGCATATTCAGTAGGAGATTCTCCTCTTTTCCTTTTTGAATTTTTTCATTTTACTAAGGTTGGATTCTTGTTCTCCTATAGGTTAACTTATCATATACATCAATTTGATACCACAGGCTGCTTGTGGATGTAATTTACGTACCTGTTACATATATCAGTTTGTTGCTATAACACACTGGTGAGTGCACACATAGGTATGGTTAGAAATTATTTTAAAATACTCTATTCTGGGTTCCCAAATATTTGGGTTTTCTGTTGAGACATTATCTATTTAAAGTTTAGTTGTGCAATGTTTATAGAACTCACACCATACACTAACATGCTGAAGCTAATGTTTTACTGTATAAAGTACCTGGCATTACTGCTGAGTATAATAGAAAGCAGAGAATATAATAAAGATAAACTAGGCCTACGGGCTCCATCTTATAAAATTTGCAGATAACACCAAGATAGAAGAGAGTGCAAGAATTTTGGAGATTAGGATTAGAATGTAAAATGACCTTTTCAAATTAAAGAACTTAATCTGAATTCCACAAGAGGAAATTCAATAAAGACAAGTGGAAAGTGTTTTCCAGTATTTTCAAAAAGGAAAAGATAAAGTCAACTATACAATGGGAATAGCCAGTTAGGGAACTGTATTGCATGAACGGATGTGAGGTTTTTGTTGGATTTTGACCATCTCATGCATAAAGACCTGATTGAGTACTATTGTTTAAAAGGAAAAGTGAGAGAAAATTGTTTGAATCATAAGCCAGATCTCATCCCCACTCCTGGCTTTTATGTCACTGGCCAGACTTCTGCTTTAAAAAATATTGTTGAAATTATTCTAATCTCACTGTTGTCACAATTTAGATGACTTCTGCCTTAAGTCTTGTATCAAATCAACTATTTAGGGCCCATTTCAATGCTCAGTGGAGTCAATGGTTGTCATTTCACTGATTTCCAAATCACAGAAAGAAATATAAAAATAGACACAGGCATAGAATTAAGCAGCAGCAAGTACTTTTACTAAACTTTAACCCTGGGAATGGGTGTTGCCCATCCCTTAAGCAAAAATTTCAGCATTTAATCAGTTCCAGCTGAGGGGTTACAGGGCTTGTTACTGCACAACACATAGAGAGGGTAGTCTCTCTTCAATTTACTCCCCATTGATTCAGCATTTTTTGACTCCTTGCACTCTTCCACTGATGAGAGGGATGGAGAAGGCAGCAGAGTGAAGATTTCAGTCATTGAGGGCCTCAAGACCTGAGCTCTGTCTGAAAAAACTGAAAATTTTCACTCTTCCGTATGAGCCCAAAGCTCATCACCAAAATCCAAGCTCTGCATACTCTGTGAATGATTCATTTTATTCTCTTAACCATACAGAAACCAGTCACAGAAGGGCTTCACTGACTAGTTTGGTCACTCTATGCCCAACAGTGCCAGCTGGTATCACATTTGCCCAATCCATTCTGGCATATGGTGTAGCCATATGTCAGAACTTCAGTCCAACAGACATGCACTCTCATCTCTAAAAACTTCTGTCCAACTGTAATGGATGTCCCTGTGCTGTGTCACTGAACCTTCTTTCTCTCACTGCCTGAGACACTCATAACTTGCTCTGTGGTTGGATATGGTAGACACTAACCCCCAAGACACCAAGCTCTTCATTATAAATTGCACTCTAAGATTATAGTTGTCATCTACTAGACAAATATTTGTTTAACACAAGCTAATTAATAAATCACATTCCCCGAGTCTAAGGAGAATATGCACGTGCTTTATTAATCAGAGTCGAGATTGAACATTTTACTCAATAACACGCTGGTAAAGATGAAACATTAAACAAATTAATTAACTAAAAATATGTTTTAAGTGATTATGAGTTGTGAAAGTAAAGAAACAAAAAACAGTAATCAAAGAAAAATAAGAACATAATCTAAATTCTCACAGGATTTTAATCTAGAAATGTCTCACCCTCAGACATGATACAAGCAGGCTGCAGATCTGCGATTCACAGGCTAAAAAAGGCAAAGAGTCTCTTAAAGACTAACAGATTTGTTTATTGCATGAGCTTTTGTGGGAGAAAATGCAACTTCATTAGACACTTTGAAGAGAGGGAACTTACAGAATGGAATGAAAATAAATGTAGGGGAATGTAAGACATGGGATCAGGTCATGCTGCAACAGCAAATCTGAGCATTTGTAAAGACTCAAACTCTGGGAAACAGCTGCTCTGATATGCTGTTGCAGTATGACCTGATCCCATGTCTTACACTCCCTGGCTTTTATTTTCATCCCATTGTGTAAGTTTCCCCTCTTCAAATCATCTGACAAAGTGAGATTTGCTCCCATGAAAGCTAATGTGATTAAAAAAATCTGTTAGTCGTTAGGTGCCACAAGACTACTTGTTTTTTGTTTTTTTTTTTGCTTTTCTAGATCAGTGGTTCCCAACCAGTGTGCCGGGGCACACCCCAAGTGTGCCTCAAGCATGTCTGAGAGCTGGAGTTAAAGTTCACTCCCTGCTCAGCCCAGCCACCTGAGCTGTGCAGGGCTGGGAAAAGGCAGGGGTTGAAGTAAGGGGGAAGGCACCAGAACACAATTCTGGGCCCACTATTTTTAGGCAGGTAGCCTTCTGGCCCCCTAAAAATAGAGGACAGCACTAGAGTTCCAGGGGTACCCCTAAAAATAGGAGCTGCCCAAATGCACCGTCAGGTGGCTCCACCTTAAGCCTGGATTCACCTTAAGCCCAGGCAGCAGAGATCTGGGGGAGGTTGAGAGTGAGTGAATCTCCCCGTGCAGGGCGAAGCAGCTTGTGTCAGGCAGCCTGCAAACAGCCCAGGCAAGGGCTTTGGGGGCAGTGGGTGCTGCTGGGGGTTGTGTGAGGCAGGTGTGTGTGTGTGTGTGTGTGTGTGTGTGTGTGTGTGTGTGTGTGT
>VOCP01066537.1:0-15936 GCA_007922195.1 Podocnemis expansa | reverse complement strand
CCAATCCCCTGGGCTTTCCTTGCTGCCTGCCAGCTCCCCGATCCCCCGCCCCCCCCGGTCCACTGGCTCCCTGAGTCCCTGACCCCCCAGAACCGTCTTTGATGACTCCCTGACCCCCCCGCCACCCCTTCCCCGTCCATGTGCCGGCTCCCTAACCTTCAGGGCCCCTTCTCTCTTACCTGGCCAGAGCTTCAGGGGCATCCTGATGAGTTGCTCCCTGGCCAAGCTGCTCCCACCCTGCCCACACACCTGAGCACACTCAAGGTGGGAGATTTAAAAACTGTCAGCCTAGCTGGAGTGGCCACACTGTGTGGGCAAGGAAGGGTGAAACATGCATTGCGCCCAATTTTTCTTTTCTTTTGTGGTGGGGAGAGCTGGAACACTGGGCCCTCAATTTTATGAGCTCTGGAATGGCAGTCCAGTGTGTTGCAGCTTTTATTAATCTCTGATTTTAGGTAAGGGTACTTATTTTGGGTTTTGGTGGACATATTTTACATTTGTCTTTGAGCTTTTGCCTCAGTACCAAAGCATCCCAAAGTCTCTGGGCTTCAAATGTGACTGGGTGGCAATAAATCAGTGACAGTCAACAAACCCTACCCTAGTTGCATTGAGTACTTGGGAATGGAACACATCAGGCAAAGGTGTGTTATCTAGAGAGTGTTTAAAACTTTAGCTAAGAAGCTAAGGGAAGTTCAGCTCCCGCACATCCTGATATAGGCAGATGTTCGTCTCTGTTTGTTACCCAACCACTCAGTATGTGGAGATTCAAATTTAATGACTTCCTGGAACACCCTGCCAAACACAGTGTGTTCTCTGCATCACAGGAACCAATGAGAAAAAACAGTTCTCCATTCCCAGTGTTGCATGAGTACCAAAATAACCCTCAAGCAGGTAGATGTTTTACATGTGACAATGTCTGCTAGGATGACTTTACTTATTAATAAGGCAAATTTGGAGACTTCCAAAAGTCCTTCAGAAGACCACTTTGTTCACTTCAAACTGAGTGGAGAGAGAGAGAGGAGCGGGGGGAAAAAAAACCTACCCAGAGGAAGCATCAAGCACCTTTTCAAAGACAGATACTTTAGAATACTTTGTACTGACATCCAGTCTCAGGTTCCCTTGTAATGGTGGCTATGACTAAGAAGGCAGGAAAGGGACAAGTTAAAACTACTCCCAATGAAAGAGAGGTTGTTTGTCTTCACTAGCATTGTGAACCATCAGGGTCTGTTAGCTAGAAATAACTATTCCACCTGGGGTACAACATTTCAAGGCAAACTCCGAGTAAAGTGAAAGAGGATTTCTAGGTTTTTCTAAATGAAGACCACCTAGCTGTTTTGTGGGCTGTATTGGATGAGGTAAATTCAATGGGTCAAATGATGATCACAGCAACCACTATGTGTCAGGCCTCTTGAGGGCAGGCATTGAACATACCTATTGAAAATTAACAAACAATAGAGGACTTTCTCTCTGATACATCAAATTTAATTTTGGGAAAGACCAATTAAAGTTTACATTCCCTAAAAGAATACACACATGATGAGTTGCCTGTGCAGTTGAAGGCTGAGTTTTCAACTCTGTGATCCTTCCCTCTATGGTGTATGTGGTGGAAAGCTGGGCCACCACCAAAGAGGATGAAGACAAGATGGCCATAACTCAACAGGCAACGGAAAGAAGGATGTATAGAATTTCCTGTAGAAACCACATAACAAACCAAGAACTGCATTAACGAACGAAAGTGAAAGACATTGTCGAATATATCTATGAAGCTAAAAAAGATGGGTGGGACATGTCATCTGCATTTACAACAACAGGTGGACATCTCAACTTATTCATTGGATTCCATATGACTGTAAATGGCCTCTTGGTCAGCTGTGGATGAGATGGGCAGATCCAAAAGTAAAAGCTCTTAGACAGGAGTGGAAGCAGATCGCTCTCAACAGAGACAAGTGGATTCAGATCAACCTGCAATTATGGCATTCTTCAAACAAGGATATAGCAAATAGATGATGGCTTGGATACAGGTGATACAGGTGAAAAGAATACAGGGTGACCTGAAGTTTTTGTTGTTTGCAGTGTTGCAGCTGTTTTAATCCCAGGAAATTAAACTGACAAAGTGGGTGAAGTAGTATTTGTATTAAACTAACTTCTGTTCATGAATGAGACAAGCTTTTGAGTATACAGAGCTCTTCCATAGCTCTTCGTTAATCAAAATCTTGTCACTTGCACTAACAGAAATTGATCCAACAACAACAACAACAAAAAATACTTCATCTACTTTGTTTCTGCAGTCTTTAAGCAAGGGGAATCTCTATACATAAATATTATAGGGGGCCCTAGACCCCACTGGCTGCCTGGGCCCTGATCCGTTCTTTTACACTCTCCCGGCAGTCCGCTCAGCTCTTCCCTACCCCCGGTGGCCCTTAAACCCTTTCCTAACCCCACAGGCCTGCTGCTGGCCACTGCAACTCCAGACTGATGCCCCCTGAACCCTTTCTTCACCGGGCCCACATGCCTGCTCCTGCACCCTGCCCCAGCTCCCCTACCTGGCCCGGAGGGAGACCGGGGCCACGGCAGAAACTGAGGCCCCTGGCATGACCCTGCTCTGAGCATGCTCAGAGCAGGTTCAGGCCAGAGCAGAAATTTTACAAAAGTTTTAAAAACTCTCAGCCCAACCTGGGGCAGCTCCATCCCAGGCAGAAGACTCTGTCAGAGTCTTCCAGCCAGGTGCAAGCTGCAGTTGGTGGCATGCCCCTTGCACGGGGGCATCATGGCGCACCCTCCCACAGTTTTGGAGAGCACTGCTTGGGGGCTGGCCCTGAGTTTTAGGTTGGCTGAGGCCCCCTGAGGCCCCCCCCCCAAGCAAAGCCAGTGCTTTAAAGCATTTATACTCCTGCTTAAAGGAGTTAACTATTTTGCTCTGTCCAGCAGAGATATCAGTTTTATTCTTTGAAGTAGCCTGGTCTGTCCAGGCTACAGAAGAAGAAGAGACCACCTCCTACTAACTCCAAGCATCCTCCCAGTTTAAAAGTCTGACTTCTTTTTTGCGAGCAGTGAACCACTGTTATTTTCACTCCCTTTTTCAGCATATTTTCTCACTTTGTAAGAGCTTTGGAGCTACGTTATATCAGACTGATTGATTCTAAGCACAGTGGAAATAGGATTTATTTTGAAATTCATTTCTGTTCCCCTGTCCCTGTCCCATTTCATTGACTGGTCTCATGAGAAAATTATGATTTCAGAATTTTAGCCTCTATTGCAATTTGGGGTGAGAGAAGTCATGCCTATTCAGTATAAGGTAAGGGATTCTAATCCTGCCATTTTATTATTGTGAAATCAAAAGGAGAACTCAGACCTGTTTTAGATTTGTGAAACCTCTGCAAATACGTTAAAATAATATATTTGTATCTATCTTTTCTAACTTTTATTGTCCTATCTCTATCTCACAGTGACTGGCTTTCTATCCTTGACTTTCAGAAAAACACTTCAGTGTGGCTTATGCTCTAGAGTTATAGAAGTTTAAATCATATGTGGGTTTATTATTGGTTCACAGTCATCCCCTTTAGTCTGTCATCAACCCCTCCCTCCCAACTCCAGTATTCACAGAGGTTTTGTCTACACTGCCAAAGATATTGCAAAATAGTTATTTCAAAATAATTATTTCAAAATAACATTATTTCAAATTTATTATTTTGAAATAGGAGTCTAGTGGTGACTCTCTATTTCAAAATAAGGTAGGATTTTTTTTTTCAATATAGAGAGTCTTCACTAGACTCTATTTCAAAATAGAGGAAGGCAGGGAAAAGCATAGGGCCATTATTCTGAAAAAAGCCAATTCTGAGGCTTAGAATGGCTTTCTTCAAAATTGCTATATTGAAAGAATTGCTCTTTCAAAACAAAAGTGGCTTATTTATTTTGAAATAGTGCTTAATTTTTTTTTCAATAAAAAAGCACTTATTTCAAAATAATAAAATGCCTGCATGGACAGGTGAAAAAGTTGTTTTTTTGTGTGTGTTTTTTTTTTTTTAAGTTCAACACCTAAAAAAACAAAAACAAACAAACAAAAAACAGTGTAGACATACCCAAAGTGCATGATCATGGATATGCACATCTCAAAAGATGTGGGCCAGGTGTATCCATCGTTGATCAATTGCACTGAGCTCAGACCAACCAAACAGGAAGTGGAGGAAGGCATCAAGAAGATCCAATTCCTCTTTCATTTATTGGGCCTGCTGATTATCAAAGAGAAATTTCTCCCTGTACAGGAAATTGAATTTGTAGGAACTGTTCTCAACTTTGCCTCAGGCAGGTTTCTAGCAATATTTGACCTCTGAAAAGAATTCCGAGTTTTTCTCTGTAAATAGGAAGAAACTGCCTGGAACTTTTTGGACATATGGTAGCTTACACATGGGGTAGCTCAGAATGGAAGATTTCCCCCCAGTCATGCAAAAAATAATTGAACTTTCTCTACTCTTGCTTTCATCTTCCATGTGACACAATTACTCATGTACTTCAACTGTTCTGTTTTCCCCGTACTGGTAGAAGGAGCCTGCCAATGAATAAAATGTAGTTCCCTTTACTTCAACTCTAGCTTCTGTGGTGTCTGTTAGATGCTTCATATCTCAGCTAAGGTAATATCTATGGAACTTTTGGAATGAAAATCTCTTGTCAGGTCAATAAAAACAATGAGAATCTTGTGGCACTTTAAAGACTAACAATTTGCGGGGGGGCATAAGCTTTCATTGGCCGCAACACACTTTGTCAGATGCATGAAGTGGAAACTACAGTTCGAAGGTATTTATACACATTAGGGGATGGGTGAGAAACATTACAATGAGGAGGGCAAGTGTTAGTAAAGTCAGTTCAGTGAGGGTAGATGAGGCCCTCGTTCATAACTGTGGATTAGAAAATGAGAATCTGAGAGGAGGGACAATTACATTTTTCAATGAGAACCATTCCAAGTCCCTATTCAAATCCAGTCCGACTGCATGTAGTTTTCATATGAGTTCTAGCACTGAAGTTTCACGCTGAAATTAGTTTTTGAAGTTTCTTCATTGAAGTCTGGCAACTTTCAAGTTTGCCACTGAGCATTCAGGAAGACTGAAGTGTTCTCCTACTGTTTTACGAATATTACCATTCTGGATGTCCAATTTGTGCCTGTTTATTCTTTTGCCTAAGGAACGTCTGGTTTGGACAATGTACGTGGCAGAGGGTTAGATGTCCCGGTGAATGAGTTCTGATGGTGTGACTGACATGGTTAGTACCTGTGATGTTGTCATTAGAAGTGATGTGTGGGCAGAGCTGGCAATGGAGTTTATTTCAGGCATAGGTTCCTGGGTTAGTGTTCTTGTCATATGGTGTCTGGTTGCTGTGTCAGATCAGTGTTTCTTACCTAAACTGTAGGTTGTTCAAAGGAAGAGGTCACAGCAATATTTTATTTCAGTCATCAAGGAGGTGCCAGATAAGTCTTCCTTTGCTAGGAAGCAGTGAACTTCTAGACTTCTACATCAAGGGCAGGGGGGAGCTGGAAAACCTTTTCTGAAATCATCTCATCTCCCTGGGTCTCAGAACTCCTTGTCAAACTGTAACCAAAAGGTCATTCAGCAGACACTATCAATGATCCCTCATGTCTCCAGTTTTAAAGTTCTTTTTCAATTTTGGGGAATGCCAGAGGTGAACCTGTTTGCCACAAGGGGAGGACTCCATCCAGGTCCCATGACTCTCTGATTTGAATGTCCAGAAGAATAACTGTGATAATTGAATCTGATTTACAGTATCAAGCTTGCCATAAAACTTCCCCAAAATAATTCTCAGAGCATATCTTTTAGAACATCTTAATCTTGATTTTTAAATGGTCTTTAATAGAGAATTCCATAGGAAACTAGTTAGTGTTCCAGTGACTAACAATGCTCGCTGTCAAAAATGTATGCCTTATTTCCATTTTGGATTTATCTAACTTCACCTTCCAGCCATTGTATTGTATTGTACTTTCTTTGCTAGATTGAAGAGCCCACTATTAAATATGTGTTGTCTGTGCAGATACTTATAACACTTCATCAAGTTATGTCTAAACCTTTTCTTTGTTAAGCTGAACACATGGAGTTCTTTGAGTCAATCAAAATAAAATATATTTTCCCATGATTTCTTCATTCTCATGGCTCTTCTCTTAACCAATTCCAGTTGATCAAAAGTGGACTTTCAATAGTGGACACAAGAATTGGGCACAACATTCCAGTAGCAGTCTCACCCATGCCAAATTCAGAGGTAAAATAACTTCAGCTTGAGACTCCTGGGATTTTTTTGATTCCCGCCCCCCCCCCCCCCCAAGATTCTTAAGATTGCACTTTACAACTGATTATTTGTCACAACCCTCAAATCCTTTTCTGAAGCAAATATAACACACAACTTTCTACTGCTGGGGAAATGGAAACATTTCTACACCCTTTCATCCCCCATTCCAATGGTGCTGACAATGACGGGCAAACTCAGGCAAGATCATGCTCTTCTGATTTTGATAGAACCAATCTGATCGCATTTGACACTGATTCTCTGACTTGTTAAACCTCTCTGTTCAAGATCCAATAAGATCCTTTCTCAGGACCCACACATTGTTTCATAGGAACATAGCCAGACTCTACATCTGAACCTTGTTAGCCTATATCAGACTACCTGGGTGCTTAATAGTTAAATCATCAGGAAGCTGCCTATTCTACTGAAGTTCAGACTGTTCTTTGAATAATAGGAAGTCACTTACCAGGTACACTTACCTCATGAAATGGAAAAATACCTCTTCTTCACAGGCTCCCATTCAGTTTTATTATGAATTATCTGTTTTTACCTGAAAGAGAAAGTATTTTCTAACAGTTTCCTGAGGGTTCATCTAGTTTCTAGTTCTGTATTCTGCTACCTTATATATGTGAGATCTGTTTTATCCAACCCTACAAGTTTCTTGAAAAATATAGTAGAATTTTCCCACCTAGTTAAAGATCCAACTCCATCATCAGATCTGACTTTAATTCTTCATGACTAATGGGGACCCCCTTTTAAACCTATATACTAGTTGTCTCATCTTTTGATGAAAGTAACATTTTTGATAGAACTTGTTTTGGCTAGGATAGTTGCAGAACTTCACTCCTTGATGGGTAATTCCCCTTTATATGGTCTTTTATTATGAAAAAGTTGAGTGCATCCTAATGCCAAATGGCTGAACTTTTGGGATTTGCATATGAATCAGGCTATATAAATATTTGTTTTTCCTAAAAGGGGAAAAACACCTTTTAACTATTGCACATTATTGGTGTTTTATTTGTCAAAACTAAAATATTTAGAACTGTCATTTCCAACCTTGGATCAAGGACCACAGAAATCATCTTATAACTCTGAAGGGCACCAGTCGCTGTCATCAGCCTCCTCCACGCAAGGTATAGTCAGATGGAAGAATTTGAGTGATGAGGCTGCCTCCTTGTTGATCTCCCATCTCCATGGCTGCAGCAGGGCAACAGCACATGTTCTGTAGCCCTGTATGCTTTGCTTGGCTCCTTAGGCAGTAACTCCCTTCTGCACCCAGCAGAAGGTAGTTGTGGTCCACTTTGAAAGCCCTTGCAGGTCAGTTTGGCTCCTGGGCCACAGATTAGGAATCACTGGCTTAGAACATCTCATGTATTCCTGTCCTTTGCTGAAAAAGAAGCCTGTTACTACTCAGAGGATGTCTTCCTGCATTTGTTTGCGCTATGACATTGCTAATGCTTCCTTACTTCAAAGAACGTTAGCACATTCTACAAGAGCTAAAGTGGCTTTTGCAGCTTTTTCAGAGTTGTGTTTGCCAGTGACATATGGAGATCTGCAACTTGATCTTTAATTCATAGGTTGACCACTTAAACTATTTCTCAGGCTTCTAGAGAGGATGGCAAATTTGGGAGAATGATGCTATTGTACTTCTCCTTCTGGCAGTACTTAACAGATCGCCTAAAGTTAAATAAAACAAACAAGGAGTCCTGTGAGCTTTTGTGGGAGAAAATTCTGCTTTGTCAGACGCTTTGAGGATGGGGAAACTTATAGAATGGAAGGAATATAAATGCAGGAAAATGTAAGTCATAGGATCAGGTCATGCTGTAAAAGCAAATAGAAGCAGTTGTTAAGAGTCAAACGCTGGGGATCAGCATATAGAGGAAAATGAGGTCAAATCACCTTACAGTGTGACCTGTTCCTATGATTTCTACTTTCTTGCATTTATTTTTCCTTTCATACTGCAAGTTTCCCCATCTTCAAAGTGTGTGATGAAGTGGCATTTTCTCCCGTGAAAACTCATGTGATAAATTAAATTTGTTAGTTTTTAAATGTGCCACAGGACTCCTCGTTTAGACAAGACTAACATTGCTACCCCTTTGGAATTAAAGTTGAATGGATCTGAATTGGTGCACAGATCACTTGCTGGTTTGAACTCAAGTAAATAATGTATTCTCTGTAACTTGAGGTCTTTAAATCAAGTTAACATTTTTGTAAAGTATATTTTTCATAGAAAGGTCAACTCCCATGAAATAACTTAAAAAAAAAAAAGAAAAGAAAAGAAAAGAAAAAAAAAAGTCAAACTCTAGTCCCAATGGAGGTGCCAGGACTACAAACTTAAGAAAAGTAAGAATGATTCTGGTGCATGGTTATGGAAAAACTTTTCTGATGGAAGTTGTAGGCTTCAAGTAAGATGCAAGATTACCTATCTGGCCACTTCTGGTCTTCTGGCAGACATCTTAGTATATCTGCAAAATTCTAGTTTGTATTTCAGCTCTCCAGAGGATGTTTAAATTCTTCCAGACTTTCAAATGAGACTTAGAATTTAGCAAGCTTCAAAGAATTATTTGTCATTCTATATGGCTTACAAGACTATCCAGAGTTATAATAAAACAAGCAAGGAGACCTCTGGCACTTAAAGATCTAACAAATTTATTTAGTGTATGAACTTTTGTGGGATAAAATCCTACTTTTTCAGATGCTTTGAAGATGTAATTATTGATAATAAGAAAAGAGTATTGGGAGACAAAACTGATTCAGGCTTTATATGAATATCTAACTATTAGAGATTGACAGACTTTTATGAGATACAGCTGCCCCACATCTCTTTGCTGTGGGAGTTTCTTGCACCTTCCTCTGAATCTTCTATTATTGGAGACAGGCTGCAGGACTAGAGAACTACAGCTCTGTTTCAGTATGGTGTTTTCTGTGTTCTACATTATTGTCAATATCCTGTCCAAAACCCCTGCTTAGTTATGATGATAGGCAACTTCTGTGTTCAACTGCAGAGGTGGCTCCATTTCAAGAGTAAGTGCTATTTCTAAATGCCATATTCCACACTACCTTATCAGCATACAGTGAGTGAGTGGTTAAGGCATACAACTACAGTCCTGAATGTTGTGGGTGTTTCTGTTTCACAGTCTTACTCTGAAAGCCTGTCTCTAGCTCACTCAGTTGCAAAGTGCGTATCTGATCCATCTGGTTGGGGTAAAGGTGACTGGATGTGATGCTGACCTCATCACTCCCATGAATACCATAGACTATGAGACTAATGTGCCTTAACCATGTTTCAGCCTAATTAGTCAGTGTCTCTGAGGAACTTTTGACTTTAACTTGATATACAACCTTATAGGAGTATTACAAGAGTAAAATAATTAATATTTCTAAACCAACTTGAAATCCTTGATGATGCCTCACATTCTACAATTGAAATTATTCTGATAATATTGTGATGAGCACAGTATAAATGCTTGCACACCTATGCAAATACAAAGTAGTTATTTTACAATATCAAATAATTTACATCTAGTTCCATAGCCCCAATGCCATGCATATATTAATGTGGCTGATTTTCACTTCAGTATGTTCTGTAACATTTCTCATTTTCAAAATGAGTAATTATATTTGAAATGGGCGATAAAAAGAGTCACTATTTAAAATGAATAAATAAAATTATAAAGTCATAAATATCAGAGATCAGTTTTCTCACACAGAAGGTATACCAAATCTCAATTTTTCTTTAAATATTTGAGCAGGTGGGACATATCGCTTATTCTTATTTGACAGCCATGTCCATATAAATTGACCTTCAATTAGGTATTACAAAATACATCAGTTCTGACTCCCTTGATGCTAAAAGAACAATTGATAGGCTTCTTTATCTGCTGTCTGCTTTGAAGACAAATGTTCCTCTTGGTAAAAATATAAAAGTTTTATTAAATAAGTCAGTTCTGCAATCCTCTGCATTTTAATCCATGGTGTTTTCTGTAGTCTGACATAAAGTGTCTATTTTTTTCTTATCTGCATAAATATTTATCTAAACTTCCTGGAACATATCTTTTACTATAAAATATGAAATGGAATTGGTTAATGTTGTTTCAGAAACACATTCAATAAATAGAATTTTGAATTCCACTATCCAACCTGGTAAAACTAGGAAACTCTCTTATTTCACATAGATAATTCAGAAAAAAAAATCTGAAAATTCCAGATATTTTAGTTTCAGATGTTTTAACAAAATTGGACTTTAGCAAGGCATGGTTAATTTGTTAAATATCTGAAAACACAAGTGAAAGCTGAAGTATAAGAATTTACTGTATGAGAGCTTTTACCATAAGGTTTAAAATTATTTTTTCCTAAAAAAAATTTCACTAATTCCATAATTTCCACCTTAATGAGGACCTCAGTCATAAATTCTATTACTATCTTTCTTGCATTCACTACTTAGCAGGGAAGGAGAGCTAATAACTGATGACACCAAGACGCTTGAGGTGCTTAATGCCTGTTTTGCTTTAAGAGTATTCACATGCCCGACTACATCATACAATATTAAGAAGAAGGGTGGAGGAACACAATCCAAAATAGGGGAAGAACAATTTAAAGAAGAACAAAATAAGTTAGATGAATTCAAGTTGGCAGGGTTTGATCAAATTCATCATATGGTACTTAAAGACCTAGCTGAAGCAATCTCAAAACTGCTAGCATTTTTCTTTGAGGACTCCTGGAGGATGAGTGAAGTCCTAGACCACTGGAGAAGGGGGACTGTGTCTTTAGAGCGGAGAACAGAGAACCTAAGTGATAATAAACCAGTCAGAATAACTTGGATACCTAGAAAGATACTAGAACAAATTAATAAACAATCAATTTGTCAGTACCTAGAGGATAGTAGGATAATAAATAATATCCAAAATGCATTTGCCAAGGACAAATTGTTCGTGCCTGATGTACTAATAGGGGGCCGCATGCCCGGGCACCCCATTTGCCACCAAGTGCACACTAAAAAACCCCTTATGGACAGCGTAAGAGGCTCTGGCCTGGAATCTGGGAGGCTACAGACTAGCATAACTCAAAGGTAGTAACTTCGTGGGAACCGAAACCCACCTAGGAATTTATGACCACCTGGAACATTAGGTCCCACCTAGGCATTTATGACCCTCCTAGGAATTTGGGCCCACCTGAGAATTTATGACCCACCTGGAAATTTGGGTCCCACCTAGGAATTTATGATCCACCTAGGAATCTAGTACCACCTGGGAATTTTAAACTTAATTAGAAAATTACTATCTCAATCATGGGAACACAAACCCCCCCAGCGTGGGAACCAGAAAAAACACTGAGCTAAAAATCCTATAAAAAAGGGGATACCAGCTGGCAAAAGTTATGGAGGTTCAAGTGTTACCTGCCAGATCTGATCACCCTGACAGCTGGATCTCCCGAGGAAAGCTAGCTCGTGTCGTGTTCCTTACCATGCCTCTTGTGTTCATGCTGCTGGTCAGTGGAGCCTGGGTTGTGGTACGTATATAGGAATCCCCTACAAGTACATTGCAGTTTGTTTTACCTTGCCATTTTGTCTTGTTGGGAATACCTAGCCGTTTTACTTTGTTGCAAATACCTTACAGTTTTATCTTGTAGTTTTTGCCTTACTGTTTCATTGTGTTACTTATATAGATTTGCAGTTTTGCTTTACGGTCTTGCTGTGTCACTTATATAGATTTGCAGTTTTTGCTTTACTGTTTTACTGTGTTGCTTATATAGATTTGCCACCTTAGTTGGTCTTGTAAGGTTGCTGTTTTAGTTGTTAATTGCTACCTCAAGTGTCACTGTGATTGCCCATTGAAAAATTTTCCCCGTTGTTGCTCTAAATAAACAAACCCATTTCTCAGTTCAAACTACTGAGTCCGGTGTCTCCTTCTCCCATCGCGGTTGGGAACCAACACAAATCATGATGAATCCACCAACCTATTTTCCTTCTTTGACAGGGTTTGTCAATTAATGGGTTCAGAGACAAATCTATAGAAGTGATCATTTTGATTTTAGTGAGGTTTGTGACAGTCCCACCTAAGTGTCATAGGCACACTAAGGATATGTGGTATAAATGAAACTCCTAAATTTGATGCAGGTACAATTGATATATCATACTCAAATAATAGGTATGAATGGCTCACTGTCAAACTGAAAAGACATATCTACTATGGTCTGAATCCAGTACTAGCTACTATGGTCTGAATCCAGTACTAGCTACTATTTTCATTAATGATTTGGAGAATGGGGGGGGGGGAGTGTTCTTTGTAGCCTAATCTATAGACTATGTATTAATTTATGTAGTACTTAATTTCCAATTCTTACTGTGAGAGATAAGAGGTCTTCCTCCCAGGATTAGGCCCAATATTATTTAAATTATTTAGGTGGGAACACCAAAACACAAACATGCACACTCTTTCTCTCTCTCTCTCTCTCTCTCTCTCTCTGTAGGAACTCTTCTATAGTTACAGATAGTTTATTAATACATTTAATACAGTCACACACACTACAGCACAGTAAGATAGAAATACTACAGAATATACTTCTGCACATCCATATACTTATCTGAAATGCTAATCATCATTATCTTCACCACCATCACCTTTCCCTTTATCTCTGGTGACCATTATTCTGGCACCCCCCAAGAACTACGTCTTTCTCCTACTGCCCCAAGGCTGGGATATAACTTTTATAATATTCTGACCTCCATTATGTTTGATGCATATTCAGTAGGAGATTCTCCTCTTTTCCTTTTTGAATTTTTTCATTTTACTAAGGTTGGATTCTTGTTCTCCTATAGGTTAACTTATCATATACATCAATTTGATACCACAGGCTGCTTGTGGATGTAATTTACGTACCTGTTACATATATCAGTTTGTTGCTATAACACACTGGTGAGTGCACACATAGGTATGGTTAGAAATTATTTTAAAATACTCTATTCTGGGTTCCCAAATATTTGGGTTTTCTGTTGAGACATTATCTATTTAAAGTTTAGTTGTGCAATGTTTATAGAACTCACACCATACACTAACATGCTGAAGCTAATGTTTTACTGTATAAAGTACCTGGCATTACTGCTGAGTATAATAGAAAGCAGAGAATATAATAAAGATAAACTAGGCCTACGGGCTCCATCTTATAAAATTTGCAGATAACACCAAGATAGAAGAGAGTGCAAGAATTTTGGAGATTAGGATTAGAATGTAAAATGACCTTTTCAAATTAAAGAACTTAATCTGAATTCCACAAGAGGAAATTCAATAAAGACAAGTGGAAAGTGTTTTCCAGTATTTTCAAAAAGGAAAAGATAAAGTCAACTATACAATGGGAATAGCCAGTTAGGGAACTGTATTGCATGAACGGATGTGAGGTTTTTGTTGGATTTTGACCATCTCATGCATAAAGACCTGATTGAGTACTATTGTTTAAAAGGAAAAGTGAGAGAAAATTGTTTGAATCATAAGCCAGATCTCATCCCCACTCCTGGCTTTTATGTCACTGGCCAGACTTCTGCTTTAAAAAATATTGTTGAAATTATTCTAATCTCACTGTTGTCACAATTTAGATGACTTCTGCCTTAAGTCTTGTATCAAATCAACTATTTAGGGCCCATTTCAATGCTCAGTGGAGTCAATGGTTGTCATTTCACTGATTTCCAAATCACAGAAAGAAATATAAAAATAGACACAGGCATAGAATTAAGCAGCAGCAAGTACTTTTACTAAACTTTAACCCTGGGAATGGGTGTTGCCCATCCCTTAAGCAAAAATTTCAGCATTTAATCAGTTCCAGCTGAGGGGTTACAGGGCTTGTTACTGCACAACACATAGAGAGGGTAGTCTCTCTTCAATTTACTCCCCATTGATTCAGCATTTTTTGACTCCTTGCACTCTTCCACTGATGAGAGGGATGGAGAAGGCAGCAGAGTGAAGATTTCAGTCATTGAGGGCCTCAAGACCTGAGCTCTGTCTGAAAAAACTGAAAATTTTCACTCTTCCGTATGAGCCCAAAGCTCATCACCAAAATCCAAGCTCTGCATACTCTGTGAATGATTCATTTTATTCTCTTAACCATACAGAAACCAGTCACAGAAGGGCTTCACTGACTAGTTTGGTCACTCTATGCCCAACAGTGCCAGCTGGTATCACATTTGCCCAATCCATTCTGGCATATGGTGTAGCCATATGTCAGAACTTCAGTCCAACAGACATGCACTCTCATCTCTAAAAACTTCTGTCCAACTGTAATGGATGTCCCTGTGCTGTGTCACTGAACCTTCTTTCTCTCACTGCCTGAGACACTCATAACTTGCTCTGTGGTTGGATATGGTAGACACTAACCCCCAAGACACCAAGCTCTTCATTATAAATTGCACTCTAAGATTATAGTTGTCATCTACTAGACAAATATTTGTTTAACACAAGCTAATTAATAAATCACATTCCCCGAGTCTAAGGAGAATATGCACGTGCTTTATTAATCAGAGTCGAGATTGAACATTTTACTCAATAACACGCTGGTAAAGATGAAACATTAAACAAATTAATTAACTAAAAATATGTTTTAAGTGATTATGAGTTGTGAAAGTAAAGAAACAAAAAACAGTAATCAAAGAAAAATAAGAACATAATCTAAATTCTCACAGGATTTTAATCTAGAAATGTCTCACCCTCAGACATGATACAAGCAGGCTGCAGATCTGCGATTCACAGGCTAAAAAAGGCAAAGAGTCTCTTAAAGACTAACAGATTTGTTTATTGCATGAGCTTTTGTGGGAGAAAATGCAACTTCATTAGACACTTTGAAGAGAGGGAACTTACAGAATGGAATGAAAATAAATGTAGGGGAATGTAAGACATGGGATCAGGTCATGCTGCAACAGCAAATCTGAGCATTTGTAAAGACTCAAACTCTGGGAAACAGCTGCTCTGATATGCTGTTGCAGTATGACCTGATCCCATGTCTTACACTCCCTGGCTTTTATTTTCATCCCATTGTGTAAGTTTCCCCTCTTCAAATCATCTGACAAAGTGAGATTTGCTCCCATGAAAGCTAATGTGATTAAAAAAATCTGTTAGTCGTTAGGTGCCACAAGACTACTTGTTTTTTGTTTTTTTTTTTGCTTTTCTAGATCAGTGGTTCCCAACCAGTGTGCCGGGGCACACCCCAAGTGTGCCTCAAGCATGTCTGAGAGCTGGAGTTAAAGTTCACTCCCTGCTCAGCCCAGCCACCTGAGCTGTGCAGGGCTGGGAAAAGGCAGGGGTTGAAGTAAGGGGGAAGGCACCAGAACACAATTCTGGGCCCACTATTTTTAGGCAGGTAGCCTTCTGGCCCCCTAAAAATAGAGGACAGCACTAGAGTTCCAGGGGTACCCCTAAAAATAGGAGCTGCCCAAATGCACCGTCAGGTGGCTCCACCTTAAGCCTGGATTCACCTTAAGCCCAGGCAGCAGAGATCTGGGGGAGGTTGAGAGTGAGTGAATCTCCCCGTGCAGGGCGAAGCAGCTTGTGTCAGGCAGCCTGCAAACAGCCCAGGCAAGGGCTTTGGGGGCAGTGGGTGCTGCTGGGGGTTGTGTGAGGCAGGTGTGTGTGTGTGTGTGTGTGTGTGTGTGTGTGTGTGTGTGTGTGT
>ML683620.1:13552-37232 GCA_007922195.1 Podocnemis expansa | reverse complement strand
TGCTTTATTTTAAACAGACCCTCCCCCTACCCCACAGGAGTCTACTATAGCTCCCCCCCCCCCGAAGATACACAAAGACACAGTAACTGGTTCTCACAAAAAAACATTTTTTTTTTATTTAAAAGACCTATACAAACAGTCCAAAAAAACCTTTTCAGAGATGCATTTTATTTATAAATCTGTTAGTCTTAAAGTGCCACACAACTGCTTGTTATTTTATTTACAGCTAACAAGATGGTTTGTATGTCCCCACACTATTACATCTTTTTGGATTTCTTACACATGGGCGGCCTCCTAAGCAGGCTTCTGTAATGTTTGGTGCGGACCAGACGGTTCACAGGATCATGTAACCAGACATCCCTGTGGAGCACAGATAGATAACTGTAACCCTGTGTAATGAACATTGTGACCAATGTCCAGCAAGACTCCATATTGTCAGTTTGGAACTCCTGCTTAAACAATGTACTTCATTTTGGATACTTGATGAAATCTGGTTTAGGTATATGCTGTATATGTTCTTTTAAATGTGTGAACAAGGTGTGTGAATGAAGGGCGTGTGTGTGTGAAAAGGCCAGTCTCAACTGCCAGCCTGTCCTGATGAACCATAAGTACCATCTAACTGGCTGAACAATGCAGACATCTCATTAAGGCAAACAGAAAGAGCCACCCCAGAAAGAAAAGAATAAAATACAATCAAGTCTGCAAGTGACTGGGGACCAATTCTCCCAGGAACCCTGAGGCTACATGACACAGCAAATCCCATAGACTTACATGAAGGCCTGCAAGTATAAAAGATGGGTGAGAGCATGAAAACTTTGGGGTCTCATTCTTCAACTGACATCTTGGAGCATCGGACCATGACCGACAGAGGCCTGGCTCCCTCCTTGTGTCCAGCCTAGTTGGCCACTAGGCTGGCTCAAGCAACACATGAAAGGACTGGTAATTACATCACACCAGCTTGCAGAACTTTGTGTGTGTGTGTGTGTGTGTGTGTGTGTGTGTGTGCTTTTTGCTATCCTTACTTATTTACAATAAATGTGGCATATTGCCTTGTCCCCCTGAATAAGATCCTGCTAGTCTTTGCTTTTTACTAGGGGGCACTCTCCTGGGTGCCCTTTTTGGTATAACACTTTACTACTTGTAACAATGCCTTTTGTCCAGGAGCTGTGCTCTGATGTGGGAAGAGGCAGTGAAGGTAACAATTTCTCCTGCCACATCACACCCATCCTTTTATTCCCGCTCCCATCAACAGGGGTCAGAAGAAGAATATAGCATACCTTCCTATATCTCAAACCCACAATTCAAGCATAACAAAAGAGGGTGAAAAAACATAAGATAATCACTCAGTCATTATCAAATTAACTTTGATTTGATTAATTAACAAAAAACACATTCATGATCCATCAAGTAAACAGAGTTTTCTGACTACAAAATTCAAGACAGACATGGTGGGTGAGGTAGGATAGCAACTTGACCAACTTCTGTTGTGAAAGAGACAAGCTTTGGAACCACACAGAGCTCTTCTTCAGGTCAAGATCAAACAGATAGTTTAGCATAAGTAGGCCTAAGGCAGGGGTCTCAAACTCAAATCACCACGAGGGCCACATGAGAACTAGTACAGGGCCGCATGAGGACTAGTACGTTAGCCCAAGGACTGCCCCACTGAAACCTTTTCATACAACGATATTGCAAATATTGGTAACAATAGTGTTGTTGCGGACCACAGAAAATAGCTTTAGGGGCCACATGTTTGAGACCCCTGATCTAAAGCATCAATTCAATCTTGAATTTAGCTGGGACGCTACTAGTTTCTTTTGCAGACCTGAAGAAGAGCTCTCTGTAGCTTGAAATCTTGCCTCTCTCACCAGAAGAAGTTGGTCCAAATCCAGTACATCATATTACCTAAACTACCTTCTGTCTAATATCCTGGGACTGACACAGCTACGACAATACTTCATGAGATATTCAAGGCACTTCTAACAATGGGGAAAACTCCACTGCAAAAGTATAACATAAAAACAATGGGCAAGTTTATCTATTTGCTGTAGACCTGAAAGGTGTGATCTACCAGAATCACTGACTTTACTCTAAAACAAACAAGGAGTCCTGTGGGGTTAAAGACTAACAAAATGTATTTATTGCATGAGCTTTCATGGGAGAAAATCCCACTTCGTCAGATGCTTTGTAGACAGGGGAATTTACAGAATGGGAGGAAATAAATAAATGCAAGGAAGTGTAAGTCATGGGATCAGATCACACTGTAACAGCAAATCACAGCCTTTGTTAAGATTCAACAGCTTTGATTTGATTTTTCTCTCATTACAACAGGTGATTTGAACTCATCTCCCTCTGTATACTGTTCCCCAGTGTTTGAATCTTTACAACTGTTTTGATTTGTGGTTACAGCATGACCTGTTCCCATGACTTACACTTCCCTGGATTTATTTCCTATCATTCTGTAAGTTCCCCTACCTTCAAAGCATCTGATGAACTAGGATTTTCTCCGACAAAAGCTCATGCAAGAAAATAAATTTGTTTAAGTGCCACAGAACTCCTTGTTTGTTTGTTTTATTGAACAAGACTGATACGGCTGCCACTTTGGATCCTGACATTTAAGCACTGTTGTTATTTATTAAGCATGGTCTTTGTGCTTCAGCACTAAATTCTAGGAAGGACACGAAAACACACCATATTGTGGAACAAAAAAGGAGTCCTGTGGCACTTAAAAGGCTAACAAATTTATTTATTGTAGGTAATGATGACAAAAGAGGTCCCGTCTCCTATCCTGCACTGAATACACTGCTGGAAGAACAAAATGAAAACAAACTATTGTGTTAATCTGCAGATTATCTCTCCAAAGTCTGTCAATTTAATACTGATTAGTAAACAATGTCCATAATTAAGCTGTTGCTGGTGACACAAATGCCCCACAAACCCAAACTAAAGCTCGTAGTCAATCCCTTTACAAAGGATGGTCAGATACAATTCCAGGAATCTTAATGCTGTTAAATATCCCTGATGTGCATAACAAAAGCAAGCCAAACAGTTGAGACAATTAAGATTATGATAGACCCTCTATCTGTCTGACCTGTATTTGTTTATTGACTCCATGCTGTAAAGTGGAGTAAATAAAACACTATGGAATCATATCAGTTAGACGAAAACGGGTCTGATGTTTATGGATAGAGTGAAAATCTGGATTCTCCTGGCATCAAAGAACACAAATAACCTTTGCTAAGGCCAGTGACATTAATGTGCATGACAGGGGTCCATGGGGCCATGGTCCCCTAATTGTTCAGGAGACCTTTTAGTCTGGTTGCAGACTGCATGTCTTGGTATTTGTAGAGCTAATTGCACTGAAATCTGCCAGTACAGAGCTACCGGTCCTTGCAGCGGTGGGTTAATTAATGTATCCTTAGGATAATACTCTGATCCTCTATCAACCTGATCTCCCACCTTCACTCCTAAGTCCTCAGTCCACTTGCAGAGGAGGAGGAAGCAGGCTTCCAACTGCAGTCAACGGAAGTTCAGTGCCTATACGCGTGCAGAAGACAAAAATTTAAATGCCCCTTTGTACATTTTTCTTTTATTGCCCCTTCTGCTTCCCTCGGGACAGCAAATCCAAGCTTGCATTCTAGCACATGATACGCTGCCACAGTTGAGATCAGCTCCCTCCATGTACACTAGACAAGCAGGGCTGGATTAAGATGCCTGAGGCTATCCAATTTTGTGTTCCACATCATCATCACCACTGCAGCGGTACCCAGCCACAGGGCAGGGCAGCACTCAGGCACACCGGCTCTGGGGCCCACTGGCAGAGCCACCAGCCAAGCTGTCAAATGTAGTCTCCTGGGGTCTGGGTGGGTTGTGAGAGACGTGTGCTTTGTCAGTAGGTTCTCCAGGAGTGGAAGGGTAACTTTTGATCTTGCTGACATTTCCAGCAGGTATGTGTACCAGGGCTGTCTGAGCCATGCTATTTCTGCATTATGATGGCGAATTTTCAGTAGGGCATGAAGGATTAATGGGACCATGAGAAAGGCACAGAGTAAGTCCCTGTTCCATGGGAGGAGGAATGCATCTCTAAGGGATCCCGTGCCTATGCCAACCCTGGAGCAGAAAGCTGGGCATCTGCAGTTGTGATATGTGGCAAGGAGGTCCATAATGGGGCATCCCCACTGACAGAAGATGTCTTGCAGCAGGTCTTGCTGTATTTCCCTTTTATGGTCTTGGGTAAAAGACCTGCTGAGGAAGTCAGCACTTGTGTTCTGTATGATGTTGAGGTAGGAAGCAAAAATCAAGATATCATTCTTAGGCACCAGTTCGATAGTCGCATAGCCTCTATGCAAAGGAGTTTTGATTGTGCTCACCTCCGCCTGTTTATATAAACACTTGCACGCTATGTTGTCCCTCATGACCTTGACATGTTGATGGACAATGAGGTTTTGAAAGTGGGAACAAGCATAGCATATTGAACAGCACAAAGTTACAGAATGTTTACATTGGAGGGCTGTATCCAGTATCGACCATTTGCCCTGGATAGTGTGATGTTGCAGCTTAGCACCCCATCCCATAAGGGATGTATGTGTCTCTGGCCATGATGAGAGATGATGGCTGTTGCAGGAAGGGTGCACCAGACTTTAGGTTCATTGGTATTGTCCACCATTGTAGAAATCATTTTATTTCCGCTGGTATAGAAATTATCTTCTGTACTGAGTGGTGTTGAGGTCTGTATATCTTGGCAAACCAGAACTGGAGGGGTTGCATCTGTAATATTGTGTTCTTGACCATGAAAGTGGTTGTGGCCATGAGTCCTAATAATTATATGCGGCTTCTGATGTTTATTGTGGGTGCAAGAATGGCTATGTTTATTATTCCATAATTGTATCAAGCTGTTGATCCAAGAGAAGGGTCCATGCCAGTTGAGAATCAAGGTGCACTCCTATGAACTCTTATCTGTTGTGTGGGTTCTAGTGTGAATTTCAGTCCACGGTCCTGGACTGTGAGGTTGACTGATTGGGAAGCCAGGGTCTGGGTGGGGGATTTTATCAGGCAGTCACTGTCATAGGGAAAAATGGTAACACCCAGTTTGCATAAGTCAGTATTGATGATGGAAAATGTTTTCAAGAAGACCCATGGAACTGTGGAAACACCTAAAGGCAAACCAGAGTACTGGGAGTGGACATAGTGCACAATAAATCTAAGATATTTTCTGTGAGCAGGATGTATTGAAAATATGGAAATATGCATTTTGCAGGTCAAGGGCCACAAACCAGCTGCTGTGTTCTAAAGCCAGAATGATTGTAGAGATTATGACTATCTTAAATTTTTGTCATTTTATGAACTTATTCAATTTTCTGAAATCAAAGATTGGTCACCCATATCCTGATTCCTTTGAGTCAGAAAGTACAAAGGGTATGTCCACACATAGGTTTTAAATCAAAATAACACTAATTATTCCGATTTAAAAACCATTAGGTCCACACAACGTTGTCTTGTTTCGAAATGAAGAGCTCTGTCATTTCGAAACAGGAAAAGTTATAGCAAATCAATAAAACCTGGGTTGAAAATGAAACAAGGGTTAGACTGAAACCCTTACATCTAGATAATACTGTGTGGACATGTTATTGTGATATGAGTTGTTTCGATTTAACACCTTTTGACCTTCCTCCTAAGGTGCATGGCACCCTGGAAGGAAAGGGCAAGGTTCAGAATCCTGGCCAGGGAGATGGGGGGTAGAAGGTACCCTGCACCCCTGGCTTCCCCAGCCTTAGCCGGGCGGCAGCGAGGGAAGGCATCCTGCATACCCGGCTCCCGACAAGCAAGCTGGGTGTTGGGGAAGGGACGCCACACGCTGGGCAGTCCCACTGCTACAGGGACAGTGGGGAGAAGAGTCCCCCATGCTTGGCTCCCACTGCACTTGCTGGTGTGGGCGAAGGGAACCCCGGGCCAGCTGGAGCCACACTAGCCGGACTGTGGGGGAGAAGGAATTCCTGTGCTGGCTTTTTCAGCAGTAGCCGGGCTGCAGCGGAGAGGGAGCCCCCACGCCCAGTTTTTTCAGTGCTGGCTGGTGGTGGGGGAGAGGGGACCCCCGTGCCAGGCTTTTTCAGTACTGGCCAGGTGGCGGGAAAGAGGGAACCCCCACGCCTGGCTTTTTCATTACTGCCCTTCCCCACCACCCAGCTTGCTTGTCGGGAACTGGGTGTGTGGGGTGCCTTCCCCCGCCACAGCCCAGCTAAGCCTGGGGAAGCTGGGGGTGCTCAGTCCCACCTCCCCCATGGCTGGCTGAGCCAGAAGGCTGCAGTCAATCTGGGGAGATGTCTTTTCCCCCACTGGACTTCAGGTGCCCAGCACCAGTGGGGGCTTTTTTTCCTCTGCCACTGGCTCTCCCAGGGAGAGCCAGGCAGGAGACTGGGCGGGTGGCATGACCCTGCCAAGAGGCCATGTTGCCACACCTCCCATGGCGCCCCTCTCCTGAATCGAACTAGCACATCCTGTCCCTGGACGTACTAGTTCAGTTTCAGGTTTTTGGTGTGGACCTGTTAAATTGAATTAATTTAAAGTGATTTAATGTTTTTATAGAGACTTTGTTAAATCGCTTTAAGTTAAATCGATTTTACTGCTTGGGTGTGGACATAGCCAGAGAGTAAAAGTCCTTTCCATGGTGTTGGTTAGGTACCCTTTCCATTGCACCCATATGAAGGAGGTGTAGGACCCCCTGTTGAAGGAGTTGTTTGTGAGCTGTGTCCCTGAAAAGGGACAGGGAAGGGTATTGGAAGGTGGGCTTTGATCTAAACAAAATAGTATAGCCAATCCTGATGGCATCTAGGACCCATTCATCCACAGTAATAGCTGTCCGAGGATGGTAAAAAAGGCACTGATGGTCTTTATACAGTAATGGTGCCACTGGCTCTAGGATTTTGGAGAGGACATACTAGCCTTCAACCGTAATCTTGAAAATGTGCTTTTTGGAAGGGGTCTCTGATATGCTGAAGGTTGATTTGAGGATATACTGCAGCATTGTGTATGCTGTGTGTTTCATGTCTGTTGGTCTTGACATCGGTACGTGACCTGGGTTGAGACTGGAACTAATACCTTGAATTATATAATTGATAGCCTGAAATCAACAACTCAGACCCCAGATTTCCCTTCAGAAACTGGGTAGATGCATTGGCATGAACAGAACTGGAAGGGAGGTCAAACTGACACCTGCTGTGTCCACTTCCAACTGCTCAGGTTCTGCTTCAGTTTCTCGCCTCAGTTTAATTATTACAACTTTTATCCTTAAGTATAATTTTAACTTCCAGATTAACATTCCTGCGACAGGAATTGCAATCTTTATAAATCATGTTCACACACTCTTTTCACTTTACAATGCAGCAGGTGGTGAGCAGGGAGAGTTCCGAGTGCCCCCTGCTGCCTCCCTGTTTTAAGGGGGCCAATTCAAACACCGCAGCTTACAAGTTGTAGGACAGTACTCAAAGAATACAATTCCTATTAAAAATGAAATACATATTTTCTTCTTAATACTCACCATTCAGGGCCACATTTCAGAGCTTTTACACAGTGTGGAAGCACAGGCAGCCGCCCCCACCCTGGAGCAACGCCCGACAGGCAGGGAGTGCAGGACAGCGCCCCCTCTTCCTACTCAAGAGCAGCACCAGTTAGCCATTAAGCACACAATGGGCATGTCTACACTAGGGACTTAAGTCAAATTAAGGATTGCCCTGGCCACATTTGGAGTTCATTAAGTCAACTTAAGCACTTGCAACTGTAAGGGTTAATTTGACTTTATTAAGTTGACTTTAAATATATCTTCTGGCTTAAATCAACTTTATCAAGTTGACTTAATGCAATGTAACCTCACTAAGTTGACTTAATAAGGTATACCTAAAGTCACCTCTAAGCAGATCTTATTAAGTCACCTTAACTGAGCCCTGTAGTGTAGACACAGCCAACAGCTGCTCCCTCCTGGGAGCAGCAACAGCCAACTGGGGAGGGAGAGGCAATGACCCCTGAGCCATGCCAGCTTGCAAGGAAGGGCAAGGTAACGCTGGCTTGGTGAGGATGCAGCAGCCCCAGTCCCAGAGCAACACCAGCGCCACTGCCACAACCCAGTGGCTGTGGCTCTGCGACCCAGGACTGAATCGCGACCTGAACTTTGACGAATGCTGCCATGAAGGTGCGAGGCTGGGGATGAGGTACGGTGGTCATCATCATCCGTGTTCTGCTGTTTGCATTTTTCAGTGTGTTTATGCAGCACTGTTTGATCTGCAGATTAAGTTGATGCCATGTGTGCCATCATCAGTGCGGCACAGTACAGCCAGATGGTACTAATGCAGGTATTGATGCTGAGGCTGTAGTAGCTGGCACTGAGGCTGTTGGTGCCAGGGTTAGTGTGGTCATCATTGGTGCCAAGACTGTCTTGGGCACCAAACACATTAGCGGTGACAAAGAGTGGTGGGTTTTGGTAGTTTGCTAGCCACTGGCTTAAGGTAAGTGTTTTGTCCCTACAGTCCAAAGGCATGGAAGAGGATCTTTTCAGGAATTTGTCCTTCATTATACATGAGGAGCCTTGAGCCTCCTTGGCATGGTCCAATTTTAAAGGCAATGACTGTGAGTTTCCCCTGTTTGAAGAGGTGTGAGGAGGAGTAAGCTGTGTCTTTTGAGAGCAGACGACCTGAGAAGTGGGTTGAGACTGCCCGGGATTAGATACTGGTCTGAAAGAGCACACCATAAGTAGGCATTTCAAATGGAGGTCTCTATCACATTTGACTCTTAAACTTAGGGTCTTGCAATGTGGGCATTTTTGAGAACTATGCCCTTCTCCTAGTATTTTACATAGAGCAAGTGGCCATCAGACACAGGCATGGTGTTGCCGCAGGTCCTGCACTGCTTGAAGCCCAGAGAACGCAGCACAGTAAAAAAAAAAAAAGGGGGGGGGGGAGTCTTTTTTTTATAAACAGGAAAGGATTAAGCTGGGAAGGGGTAAGGAACGAAGAAAAACTAGGAATAAGCTATTAACTAAGGCAAGAATAATGAGATGAGGAAATAAGCTGAGCTCTGTCTCTAGTCACGAACAGCTGAGAAGAAACTTGGGAGGGGAGTATGTCAGTTGCATACAAGCCAGTACAAGACAGCTTCTAGGTACCCATGCAACCTGGACAAGCACTGCTAAAAATTTCTAGGATCCTTGTCGCATGGACATATCAACACTAAAGTGGAGCACTCACGGGGCACTATTCAATGGAAAGTCTCTGCTTGTCTTCCGAATGTACTGCATTCCCACATAGACACTTGAGCAAATTATATTAATTTTGCAAAGAATCTCAGTAGTCCACCAAGCTGCCGCTCAGCATTGTTAAAGGTTTCTGCAATGAACCATTTCCAAAGGCTGTTAGTTCCATTCAAAGGGTTCAAGCTCTCAAAATGAAGATGAATCAAGGCAAGGTAAGGAAGCATAAATGACTGAAGTAAGAACATCAGGCCATATTTTATCATCTTCACAGAAGTGAAACTGACCAGACTGCAGAGCCCAGGGACCAGGCTGAATTCGGAATGGGGTCACTTGTCACGGCCAACAGGAGCCGGCTCCGAGCCCCCATTGCCCGTGGAGAGACAGGTCAGGGTTGGGAGACAGGTCAGGTTCCTAGCCCCTCTTTGCTCGCCCCACTGTCCTCGGAGAGGGGCCCAAAGCCAGACCCAGCTCCTCCCCAGAGGGCAGGAGCCAGATTGCCCTCCCTCACCCACCAGTTTGGCCCCTGGAGCCAACTTAGCCCCAGGTACTCAATCAGGACCAGGGGGAGTAGGAGGAGGGGCATGCTGGGTATGTCTGCCCTATGTCCAGGGCAGACATACCCTGCAGTCGACTTAAGAAGGTTGACTTAAAATCAACCTTGTTAGTTCGACTTCCAGGCTGCCCCCCCCCCCCCCCCCAGTGTAGACACAGCCATTGAGAGTAATGCAGCCACTCATCAAGAAAGGTACTACTCAGTGTGAGTAAGCAAGACAGAATAGGGCCCATCATGAAGCAGTTAGAGTCTGCTTGAGCCCACTTTATGCAAATACTGTATTTAGCTCAGATCTAGAAATCAAAGCATGATGTGTTACATATAAGGATTTCTTTCCAGGAAGCAGCTTGTCAGAATATTAGCAATGCCACATAAGTCAATTAGTTGGCAAAATGTTTGCTACTTTCCAGCGACTTCAATATTCAACATTCTGTTCAATCAAAACTCAAGCAAGCAAAGAGGAACACACAGAGGGCAGAACAGGAAAGTTGATCTAGCTATTAAAGCACAAGAGTAGAAATCAGGAGATCTGAGCAGTTCCTGTTGAAATAGGGTCCATACGCTGTGACAAAATTTGAGGACCACTGATGTAAATCAAGACAAAGGATAGGAAGTTTGACATTTGAATGCATTAAAAAAGGCTTCAAAAGCTGATGTGAAGCATGGCAGGAGCTGTTAGATTTTATAGAGAACTTCGGGGTAATTTCACAAAGATTTTATTTGTTCAAGTTAATCAGAAGAACTCAGATCACTCTCCTCCTAGTGGGAAAGCTAGTAGATTCAAAATAGAACAACATTCACAAACTAGAGGGCTATACTATGCCATTGATTTTTATGTAGTTCCACCCAAAACTCAGCCCCATGGCATGGCCTTTTGTTTGCAAGTTAAAACCCAACTCTGTTTCAACTTCCTTACTCCTGCATAAGCATCCCAATGGTCCTACCCCAGATTGCAAGAAGTGACAGTTCTCTGGCTTAAAACCTCCCAAACTCCTGTCCTCAGGGCAGTCACTTGGGTGACAACATTCAGGGACATCAAATCATCACATTAAGGGGTGCCATATCCTCAGAGTTTGTTGGTTTTGGAGGGTGGTAGGTGTGAAAAAAAATCTCTTATCCACCAAGCAAGATTCCATCCTCACATCCTAGCAACTTCGCTTGTGGCTAGTCCAGATTCACAGTATGGCTGGGGTGCAATCAGCTTTCCTCTATCCCTGATAGTTCCCCCAAACCCAAGTATCTTCTCCAGTTCTCAAATTCAGGCACATGGAACCCACCAGGAGCTCAAAGAGGAAGAAACAGAAATAGACAAGTTTAAGAAGCTTTCAGTAGAATTAAGACATTGTCATACAACTGTCTCTTTGCAAGTAGAGGCCCAATTCAAGTGTTATTGGATCCAATGGGAATATTTCCTCTGACTTCAATGGATTTTGGATCAGTCCCTGGATATCATGTTTATTTAGAATATTTAGAATTCTCTCCTAATAGACAGGTGACAACAGAGCAAAAGGAATTGCTTACATCTGAAAAGGCAAGGGAGGATTCAAAGCAGTCTTCAAGGGGAGTTCCAAAGGGTTAGCTGTATTAGTCTAGTACAACAAAACAAACAAGGAGTCTGGTGGCACTTTTAAAGACTAACAGATTTATTTATCACATGAGCTTTCCTTGGATTTTTCTCCCATGAAAGCTCATGAGATAAATAAATTTGTAGATTAACACGGCTGCCCCTTTGGAACTAGACCCCTTGGCTATGTCCACACTTAGACAGTTAAATCGATTCAAGCTAAATCGATTTAATAAAATCAATATGGCTATGTCCATACACAGGCAGTTAAATCAATTTAACTTAAATCTATTTAATAAAATCGCTATAAAAATCATTAAATCAATTTAAGCTAAATCGATCTAACAGGTCCAAATCAGAAAGTCAAATCAAACTAGCATATCCAGGGACAGAACTTGCTAATTCGATTTAGGAGACGGACACCATGGAAGGTGTGGCAAGATGTCCCCCTAAAAGGGCCATGCCCCCACCCTAAAATATGCATAGAGAAAGGCATCCTGGGAAGGAGAAGGGCAAAAGCGTTAAATCGAAACAACCGTTAAATCAAAATAACAAGTCCACATGGCATTATTTCACTATAATGGTTTCAACCTAAGCCTTGCTGCAATTTAAAACAAGGTTTTATTGAATCACTCTAACTTTGCTTGTTTCAAAATGATGGAACTCATCATTTCAATTCAAGAAAACATTGTGTGGACCTACACTTTTTAAAACTAAAATAACCACCATTATTTCAATTTAAACGCTGTGTGTGGACATACCCTATAAAAATCCTTAAATGGATTTAAGTTAAATCAGTTAAACATGCCCCCACTAGAAATTCAAATCAAACTAGCATGTCCATGGACAGGACTTGCTAGTTCGATTTAGGAGAGGGGCACCATGGGAGGTATGGCAACATGGCCCTATAGAAGGGCCATGCCCCCCCCTCCCCCAATATACAGAAAAAGGACAGCAACCTGGGAAGGAGAAGGGTAAAAAGTGTTAAATCGAAATAACAGTTAAATTGAAATAACATGTCCACACTGCATTATTTTGAAATCATTTCTATTTAATTGTTATTTCAATATAATACTAGGTTTTATTCTATTGAAATGACTTTTATTTTGAAATGTGGGAGCTCCTTATTTCAAAATAAAGAAAGGTAGTGTGGACAAGCAATCTTTTAAATTGAAATAATCAGCATTATTTCGATTTAAAGAGTGAGTGTGGACATACCCCTTATTTCTTTCAAGGGGAGTTTCACAGAGCCCTGACACTATGAAGTACTGAAGAGGATATTTCAAAGTTAGGAAGGCAAATAAAAAAGTCAAACTCTGCTTGTTTGAGTATTTGCCCTAAGGCAGAGAAAGAAGAATGTAAGTTATAACCTGCTGCAAGAGAACTGGTGTATTTGCTGGGTCGACTCTAGACAGAAAAACCGTGCTTCTAAGGGAAGATCAGGAAACCAGATGCCATCTTGTGGTCAAAAGCCATGAAACTGCTGACTGCAGTAGATTAACACACACCACAAACACGCGCAAAAGACAGAGAAAGGGCTTGATAGCTCAGGAGATTGGTGAGGTACTACAGAGCTTTTATCTCTAGGTCAGCAGTTCTCCAAGCGTCCTCCATGGAAATCAGGCTGGTGATACAGTGTGAGCAGCTCCTTGCTTCCAACTGCTAAAGTACATTAAAAGATAGTTAAAAGTATGGGATTTTTGTCTCTGGTATGAATTTTCCAGATGAGCAATTGCTCTCTATGCCACAAGGATGTGATATGATTGACAACAGAGGTGGAAGTAGTGCGTACACTTGCCAAGGAAAGAGGCAATTGAAAGTTGTTCCCAGCTGATTGATGGCTATTCTGTGATAGCCACAAAATAAGTTGCTGATCTCAGCTCATTTCCCTATGGAGAAGCATAATATCACACCCCGGCTGGGGTCCAGAGTTCTCACGCTGGATCAGAACTGTCAACTACTCTCAACACGGGAGGTGTGTGCAGAATGGCTGAGACAGGGCTGTGGAGCAGGAGGGAAGAGAGGGAGGAAGGAGAATAAGGCGACGTGCAAGCAGGCTATGTAAGACTGGCTGGACAGGAATTGGAGGTAATGAAATCCATTCACCCCTTAACACAGCAGTGGACTCTGGGTACACAGCCATTCCAGAGTCAAAGTCATGGACACAGCAGTATTACTGTTGACTCCCACCCCCACCACACTCAACACCCAAGTGCATGAGCCTATTTGGAACGTGTCTTGCCCATCACAATATTTCTTTTTTCTCCTTCTCTCAGTTGTGGATCTGCCTAAAGCCTTGGAATAGAAAGCCTCAGTCCTGGTCTGGTGACAGGTTTATGGTCTGATATCTCACACCTCTGCAGAGCTAGAAATGAGAGCTTTATTCCATTTCTAGGGAGAATCCTAGCTTCCCAACTATTTGCTCCTAGCCCTAGAAGGACCCCATACTGGACATTAAAATAATGATATATTTGGGTATAGAAAAGTTATTTTAGGAGTTTTTTAGAGGTTTTTATGGTTCCCTTGAAGCTCTGTTTGTTTGAACAGATTGTAACTTCAGTACCTGCCTTTTCTCTCAAATACTCTTGCAACAGCATTTCTTTTACACATGTGGCCTATACAGATTATACCACACTGCACCATTATGTGAGTCTTTTATTGGCACATAGTTCAGGTGACTTCCATACCTCACTCATGGCTTTGCCACTCATGAGCCCTGCAGATGTACCTTGTTCCTGAGGATAAGACCTTTATATCATGTTGTGAACCATCATCTATAGATACAAACATAAAGAAATAGTCACATTTTTGCAAATGAATTTCTTTCCCCATAGATTATCTGTGCATGGGACTTCCATGTCAAAACATAAATTGGGTTTTGGAAATACATTTCGAATTCTGAGGTTCAAAAGTTGTCAACATTTTGAAGGCTTTTTTTTTAAACCGTTTTTGTGTCATCATAACAAAAGATGAAAATGTAGGTGGTTACTGCTTCACAAAAGCTACAACTTAAATGCACAAATAGGTGATTGTCATGGCTGGCAGCACTACCTATTATTACAGTTTCCTAACATGTTTTACAATAAGAGCTTACTTCCAGTTGCTTACAACTATCCAAAACATAATCCATCTTGGCTGAGATTTTCCCATGCTGGTTGTTCACCTGAGACTGAAACATTTTGTAAAATTTCAGACAAAATGGGACATCTGTTTCCAACAATGAAGCAAGGGGAAAATGCATTGTTTTGCCAACATTAAAGATTTTTGAGAACTTTTTAAAAAGCTCTGGCATCTGTAGACTTTGGACCTTTTATTTTAAAGGCTCTGACACCTGTATACATTGGATCAGGGAAATGAAATTACCAGTACCCACTTTTAAGCCAGGGTTGTGCCTTCTAATTCCTCATGAAATTCCATCATAATTTAGTAAAATTATAAACCTTTGAAAAAAAGTCACAGTTTGCACGCGCTTGCCAGTGACGTCTTCCATTTTAACAGCTAGAATCTGTACAGATTGTATCCTCCCTGAGCATGCTACAGCCTCACGCAGCACTATCCCCACAGAACAACTGAGCGTGTTCCAGCCTCCAGCTACTGGCACAAGCCAGCTTTTCCCTGGCATCCCTCCTGTCAACATAAGTAATGTCTTCACAGACATGCAACAGTGGCATAGCAGCATTTTAAATGTAGACAAGCCCAGTCTCTCCAGTGCTACCAGTTACCCCCTACAGGCACCCAGGCAGCATGGAGATGAAAGATATTTATTTGAGTGTAGAAGAGACAAGAAGCAGAAAACAGCAAAGGGAAAGAACAGATTGGGACCAAGAGTCTGGTGGGACCAGAACTAATGAGGTGGGTGAGAGAAACTGTGGTGAGACTGGTAGTGGGGAGAAGTAGAGACTGGTTAGAAAGGGAAGCTGGAACTGGGAGCCAGAGGCAAAGGGGTGTCTGGGACTGGCTGGGCAAAGAGATAAGACCAGGAGCCAATGAGGGTCACAGGGAGGACTGCGAGTCAGTTAGCTGGGAATGTGGGGGCAATAATAAGATTGGACGAGGAGCTAGGAGACTGGGACTAGCTAGGCAAGGACACTGGTATTGGGAGTGGTTTGGGAGACTAGTTACTGGGATTCAGACAGTGAGCCTGGAGCTAGAAAGGTGGAGTGGCTGTACAAGGGAACAACATTAGACTCTTCGGCGGTAGAGCCTGGGATGAGGTAGGCAAGTGAATGGAACTAGAAGAAAGAGAAGGGAAAAGAGAAAGGGAAGAGACAGGAGGGGGACAAAGACGAGGAAGCTGAGATCATACTTGAGGGAAAGAGCAAAAAGTATGCTCACAACAGTACTGGGTCTGAACTTGTGGCCCACAGGGGTTTTCCAAGTGACCAGCAGCTCTCCTCCTGCTGTCTGGAGTGCACAGGGCTACAGGAGGTGTGTGTGATTTCCCTGCTGCAGCCAAGAAGACCGGAGATCAGTGAGGAGGCAGCCTTCTCACTAAACTCATTCTGTTTGGCTGCAGTGGGGGTCCTGCTGGCAGCGACTGGTAGCTCTTTAGGGTTGTAAAAATGATATCTGTGACCCTTGAGCCTCAAAGGCTGGGAAACACTGTGTAACCTTGTAAGGATAGAGCAGGGGTCAGCAACCTTTCTTGACCCCTGTGCCGTCCTTCCTCCCCGACTCTCAGCTGGTGCCAGCAACCCCCTCTGCTGAACAAATGTGGCGGCTGCTTGAAAATTCAGCAGCGGTCACTCCTGGAGTAGGAGTGTTCCCAGGCAGGCCATGGAAAGAAGTTGCCCAGAGCGGCTCATCTTGGTGGTATGCCTGGGGACGGGGGTCCCCAGGCATGCCATGAAAATAAGCAGCTCCTTTCAGGCATTCCCATGCATGCTGCAGAAAAAGCTGTCCAGAGTAGCACTTTTGTGGAGCATCACACTACAGAACGGAGCCACTCCAGTCAGCTTTTTTCTGTGTCACATGGAGGCATGAGCCTTGGGGAGACCTCCTGTGTCCCAGCTGCACCCGAAGGAAGCCACCCAGAGTGGCTTTTGGTGGTAGGAGTGGCAATTTCTGTGGTACTGCAAAGGGTGCTGCGTGCCACTCTGAATGGGCTCAGGGGCCACTGTCGGCACACATGCCGGGGGTTGCCTATCCCTGGGCTAGACTTTACCTCTAGAGTAGCAGCTTTCAAACTGTTTTCCTCAGGACACAGTTGAAAAAAATCACTTATGCCTGAGACCCAGCAATTACATCTTTGAGTAAGGCATTCCTGTCTTTTGGCAGGGGCAGGAAGGGGTGCCGCAACACAGAGCCTGAGGGTCTGTGACCCAGTACTGTGTCCCAACCTTAAGTTTGACAACCACTGCTCTAGTGCCTTTCTCCAGTGCCTGACAACTGTGTAGGCAACTCCTACAGTGAAGCCACTGGAGACCCAGGATTCAGTGCTAAAGGGACTCACAGCAAAGACTGCTCAGAGTTAATGAAAACAGAAGCCATGAACTGTATTAAACATTAACTTTATAAACCTTAAGTTGAAAGAAACAATTACTATACAGATCTATAACAATTACTACACAGATCTATATGATGTGGCTATTTAATAAATCCATGAGTCTGTTATAGTCTTCATTCACCAAGTCCAAAGATTTGTGTCGGAAGAACCAGATCCCTCCTCTTTGGCAGCAGATCCTCAGTATAAATCAATGGAGACGTTGCTTCCTCTGCAGGGAGCACTGCTGCTCACTCAGCTTATTCAGTCAACACTCAGTTACACACACACACACATAAATCCTGTTACAAAACAATAGAACTCTGAGAATAAAAAAAATATAATCAGCTCTTTCCCCTTATTACATTAAAGAACTATATGTAGTCATTTCCAGAGAGGTAGCCGTGTTAGTCTGTGAACAGCAAAAACAACAAGAGTCCTGTGGCACCTTAAAGACTAACAGGCTTCTTGGGACATAAGCTTTCGTGGGCTCCAACCCACTTCATCAGATGTAACAGGTGCAATTTATATAGTTAAGACCGCAACCCAAAGTCTACAGTTAAAAGAACCCACCCTTCCTTCCCAATGGCCCCTTCTATGCAACCAGGATGTTCAGACTTCCCTGCTGGAGGATAAACAATGCCACCAATCTGCCACAAAATGCCTCAGAGTTGGGGAAAACAGCCTGTTGTCTGCTCCTGACTCGGCTTTGCCCCTTGCACAGAGCCCACGGGCTATTCTCAATGCAACTGCTCGGGGCTGGCTCCTTGCTCCCAGGCATCTGACCACAGCACTAGCAGAGAAACTTGTAGAGCATGCTCAAAGCTACACATCACATGCTAGAAATTTCTGGCTCTAGGCAGCCAAGTCCACCCAGCAACACTGACCCAGCAAGGGCAACCCAGACTGCAACAGATCTCTCAGAGCAGTGGTTACCAACCAGTGTGCCATGGCACACTGGTGTGCCGCAGCAAGACCCAAAGTGTGCTGTGAGCATGCCCGAGAGCTGGAGTTAAAGTTCCTTCCCTGCTCAGCCCAGCCACATGGGCTGTGCAGGGCTGGCTAAAGGCAGGGGTTAAAGTAAGGGGGAAGGCACCAGAACACAGTTCCAGGGCCCCCTATTTTTAGGCAGGGAGCATTGTGGCCCCCCTAAAAACAGAGGAAGGCACTGGAAGGCAGAGTTCCAGGGGTCCCCCTAAAAATAGCAGGAGCAGCCAGAACGCAGAGTTCCCATGGCTCCACCTTAAACCCCGCTCCACCTTAAGCCCAGACAGCAGAGAGCTGTGCGAGGCTGGGAGTGTGTGAATCTCCCCCTGCAGGGCAGAGCAGCTGGTGTCAGCAGCCTGTAAACAGCCCAGGTAAGGGCTTTGGGGGGGGAGGGCTGCTGCGGGTTGTGTGGGGCGGGTGTGTGTATGTATTAGCTGTTTGGTTGGGGGTGTAGCTTGGGGCTGGAGGCCTAGTTCTGGCCCCTGCAGTGATGGGAGTGTCCATCACAGGCAGCAGGGGGCTGGGAGCGGGGAGGACAGGACCCACTGGGGTGAGAGGGAGCAGCAGTAGGGGGAGGATTTGCCCTGAGTGTCAGGGAACCACTGCAGAGAAGGGGGAAGTGGGTGCTGCGCCACGCTCCCCTGCCCTACCTGCCCACTCCTCAGGTTCCCCCCCTGCCGCCCCCAAAAAGCCACTCTTGTTCTCCCTTCTTCTCTCCTCTCCTCTCTTGCCACCCTTGTGCTGTTCCCCACATGGCTGCCCTTGCCCTCTTTTGCCACCCCTGCCCTGCTCTGCTCCCCACACTCACTCCTGCCACTGCACACGACTCCTGACCTCCTGTGTTTTGCCACCCCTGCGCTGCTACCCCTACTACCCCACATAGCAGCATTTCCGAAACACTGTGCCATGGTTCATGAATATTCATAAATAATTTAAGTTAATTTGAATATTCATGAGTTTTTTAATGGTGGTGTGCCTCAAAAAATTTGAAGATATGCCATGGTAGAGAAAAGGTTGGGAACCACTGCCTTAGAGAGACACTCCTCATGTAAGCACGAGAATTACAGCTACACCAGAGCACATACCTTCCAGGATCTGGAACGGAAACCAAGATTCTTGTGTCTCACCATTCTTCTACTACCAGCAAATGTCTGTGAAGCCCAACATCTTTGTCTCATCTCTCTCTAGAAAAAGTCCACAAAAAGGATGACAACCTACTACTATCATTGTATATATTCTATTAGCTCAAGAACCTGAGGTCTGTGCAGAGAATGCTGAGGTCTGTAGTTATGAACCAGGGGTATACTATGCCATATAGTGAAATTTCGTTTCAGTTTGCTTTTCTAAATAACTAGGAAATTCCATGCTCAGAGCCCTAAGTTAAACGAACATATTAAGGTTGCAAAGTCAAACATTCAGAAATGCTTGCAACTTGGGAAATAACAGAATTAAGACTGCCTGTACAACTTTAGTTCAGCCCCCTTAGACATGTACATTATGATACAGTCTTTAATTATATCATCCCACTCTATTTTTTCCCAGGACCCCCTCCTATTCAAGTACAGGATGGACCTGTTCTGTGAATGAATCAGGACTGTATAGTGAAGGGGGCTGTTGTCTGTAGGACTCCCTGATTTGTTTCAAAACTTGATAGGTGAGCAGTGAGTGAGGCAAGGAGGCACTTAAGCACATGCTTAACTTTATGCCTAAATATTTATCTGTTTCAAACTTTACCTTAACTATGTATTTTTAAATTTTAAGTGACAGCTTCTTGAAGAAAATTCAGCTCACTCTGTTCTTTGAAAGAAAGAAAGGAAGACATACCTTATCAAAACATAAAAATGCTTCCCCTCAACTATCTAAAGAATTGCATTTGAACTAATAATGCAAGTTATGTACAAGGGTTAAGACTGAATAGTTTAAAAAACAGAGGCCCTTATTATATGGAGGAAATTGCCCAAAACTGAAGTATAATCCACATGGTAGAAGAGAAATGTAATTCACAAGTATTAATAAAAGAAACCAAAAAGAAGGCAGCAGTATATGATTCTGTTAATCATATAAGCCCAGATGTTAGAGAAATGAAAACCAGCCCAAGTACATGACCCTTCATACTGATGTAAGGAAATGTTTAGGATATGATGGGACATTACGTATCATGGGATGTTAAAAACATCATGGAAAAAAATTGCAATACAGATTGAAATGTAGAGTGTTAAATATTTGGAAAATAGTTATTTTACTAGTCAAAAGAGACACACTTAAAGCAGAATAAGAAAAAATATTTTTTTTTCACATTACAGCATATATGTGTAGTTTTCCACAGATAAATTTTAGATTACCAACACCTGGAAAATGCTAATGTATTATCATGGCAGGTGTCACTGGGTAGAGCTGTCATACGTATTCTTCCAATTTTCCTTTCTTAGCACACAAGCAAAATGCTCAGTCTTTGGAAGATGCTGAGATGATGATAGTTTTAGTTATGAAAAGGTATATGCAGAAAGAGCTGTGCGAGCAACAGAAGAAATTTGCTGTCTCTTTTAATCTCTGTTTGGAGGCAATTCTTGATACAAAATTGGTCTCTGAAAACTAGCTATTAGCATCTGACAAAAGTTCATGCAATAAATAAATCTGTTAGTCTTTAAGTGCCACAAGACTCCTTGCTTGTATTGGCCTGAGAGTCTGAAAACAGGGATTGCCTGTATACAATTTGGCCACCTCTAATCTAGCACTGGTGGATGTATGTAAATACAGTAAGCTACACCTAAAAATATCCAATTCCACATCACTGCTATCTCCTCCACTAGGGGTATGTCTACACTTACAATTTAGTTTGAATTAATGAGGCTTAATTCAAACTAAATTAGTGCATGTCCAGACTAGCTTGCATTAGTTCGAACTAAGGAGTTTCCTTAGTTCCAAGTAACGAAAGCCTAGTTCAAATCTATAAAACCTTCCTTAAGTTCGAAGTGATGTGTTAATTCAAATGAACTATTAGTTCGAATTAACCACTGCTTGATTTTCCCTATGCAATAGCGCCCCCGCCCTGATTCGAACTAGGAAGTCCTGTGCATGGAAATGCTAGTTTGAATTAGGTTTTCTAGTGGGGCTTTGTTAATTAGAATTAACCAATTAGTGTTAATTCAAACTAACCTTCTAATTGTAGACATAGCCTAGGAAGCTAACCTGCAGCCTTCCAAAAGTTTGCTGTCATTCATCAATGTGGTGACATGGCTGTCAGAAACCAGACTTTGGTGTTAGAAGACATACATCTATTTGTTGTGAAGGGCGATTTCTTCCTTGATATTGCAATTTCAAACCAGTTGTTTGTGATTTTAACAAGAACAATTCCAGCATTGAGATTTAAATGGTTAAGTATGCTGTTTTAGAAGCTGATAACTGCTAACATGCTGTTTGCCAGAAGCTGAGAATGGGTGACGGGACGGATCACTTGATGATGACCTGTTCTGTTCATTCCCTCTGAGTCATCTGGCTTTGGCCACTGTTGGAAGATAGGTCTGACCCACTATAACCGTTCTCATGTTATGTTCTTAAAATCTCAAGTTATTGAGGGTTCTTCACATGTTCTTGTGAAAGTAATTTTATTTCCATACTTGACCCCATGGTTTGATGCATATGCAGACGACAAGCATGAACTTACTTGCACACCAAAATACATATTTATATGTTTCTATGTTTCTGTGCAAGTACCTGTGTATGTTTGACATGGCTTTATAGTTATTCAGAACTAACATCATTTCCTGCTGGGAATCATAGACTCATAAAGACTGGAAAGGACCATGAGAGATCATCAAGTCTAGTCTCCTGGACTCTTGGCAGGACCAAGTACCATCTTAAGCCATCCCTGATAAGTGCTTGTCTGACATGCTCTTAAACACGTCCAACAGGAATGTTGCTCCATGGAAGAAAGATTTGGAGCACAGGCTCAGGGGCTGCCACCCCCAGCATCCCCTCCACAGGGGCCCAGCAGCCAGCATGTTGTGTGCCCCCCAGAGGCCACAGCTGAGTTTCACCCCCAATCTGTGGCCTGGCTCTGCTGTCCCCCCCAAGGGCATCACTGGCGCTGGGCTTATGGGGCTCAAGCCCTGAGCCCTGGTGCCACACCCCAGCTCCGCCACAGTCGTGGCTGCAGCAGCAGCATGCTTACAGCGCTCCAGCCCTGAGTCTTAGCACCTGAGCCCCAGGTCTTTTCCCAGGCCAGGGATGCTCCTGTATCCCCCACCCACAGCCTGGCTCTGTCCCCCCCCCCCCCCCAGAGCCCAAGGTCGCTGCAGCATGCACCAAAGCCAATTCCCACAGCACCGTGGTCAGGCTATTCCCAGCTGCCCCACTCCCCCAGGACCACCCCTCACCCAGGCCTGGGGCCATCCACTCCCTTTCCCTTCCCCTTACCCAGGTGGGGCCAGGTCCCACTCCAGAGCTGCCACCACCTCCACACACGCTAGATTTAAATTTCCCTAATTTCCCTCCTCTCCTCCCCTCCCTTGTCTATGTCCTACAGGAGGGAAGGGCCAGCAGCTCCTCTTACTGCTCCGGGCAGTCAGACACTGCACCTGCACTGGTCTCAGAGCTGCCACTTGGGGCTCTGGCTAGGGACACTCAGGACTCGTGCTGCAAGTGTCCCTTGCCAGCAATCCCATTGCCTTCCAATGATGGAGATTCTACAACCTATCTAGGCAATGTATTGCAGTGGTTAATCACCCTGACAGGAATTTTTTTCCTTATGTCCAACCTAAACCTCCCTTGCTGTAATTTAAGCTTCCTTTCCTATCACTGGCAGTTAAGGAGAACGATTTTTCTCCCTCCTCCTCGTGACAACCTCTTAGGTACTTGAAAACTGTTATCATGTCTCCTCTCAGTCTCCTCTTTTCCAGACTAAACAAATCCCGCCCTTTCAATCTTCCATCATAAATCGTGTTCTAGACCGCTAATCATTTGTGTTTTATTTCTCTGGACTTTCTCCAACTTGTCCATATCTTTCCTGAAATGAGGCACCCAGACCTGGACACAATACTACAGTTGAGCCTAATCAGGGCAGAGAAAAGCAGAAGAATTATGTCTCGTGTCCTACTTACAATACTCCTGTTCATACATCCAAGAATGATTGCTTTTTTTATAACAGCATTACACTGTTGACTCATATTTAGCTTGTAGTCCACTATGGCACCCAAATCCCTTTCTGCAGTACTCCTTCCTAGGCAATCATTGCCCAATTTGTGTATGTGCAATGGATTGTTCTTTACTAAGTGGAGTACTTTGCATTTGTCTTTATTGATTTCATTCTGTTTACCTCAAACCACTTCACTAGTTTGTCCAAATCATTTTGAATTGTGATCCTATCCTCCAAAGTACTTGCAATCCTTCCCAGCGTGGTATCGTTGGTGAACTTTGTAATTGTACTCTCTATGCCATCATCTAAATCACTGATGAAAATATTGAACAGAACTGGACCCAGAACTGAACCCTGAGATACTTCGTTTTTTACGCCCTTCCAGCATGGCTGTGAGCCATCGAACACTACTGTCTGGGAGCAGCTTTCCAACTAGTTTTACACCCACCTTATTATAGCTCCATCCAAGCCGTACCTCCCTAGTTTATTAATGAGAAAGTGATGTGAGACTGTATCAAAAGTCTTACTGAAGTTCAGATACACCACATCTACTGCTTCCCCTCTATCCACAAGGCTTATTACTTACAATACTCCTGTAAATACATCCGAGAATGTATTTGCTTTTTTGCAACAGCGTTACACTGTTGACTCATATGTAGCTTGTAGTCCACTATGACATAGAATCATAGAATCATAGAATCATAGGGTTGGAAGGGACCCCATGA